>JAOTRH010117830.1:0-14956 GCA_034768845.1 Heliamphora exappendiculata
TATTAAAGAACCAATGATGATTAGTAGAGGCCAACCTTATGGTTGGGCGAACGGGGTGCCTAACACCTTCCCTGATTCATACCTTATCCCCCGAACCCATTTTTTCTGATTAAACATTTTAAAGATCAGTAGTCATTTTTGTTTTTCTTAGTTTTTTTCAAAAACTAAGTGGCAACTATATTTTCAATAAAAAGGGAATTTCAAAATTTTATTTTCAAGGTGTTGACATACTTTTCTAAACATATTTGGATTCCCTAATTTTTTGAAATGTTTTTTTCAAAACAACTCCTAAATCCCAACGCCACAGTATTTTCTTGCGACTCCGCTGGGGGCTGATTTCTAAAACCAAATAAGAGGGCTAGACTTGAAAACATCATTGATTTTTAATAAGAATTTCTCATTTGTATTTTCTCTTGTATATGCATTATTCTTCAAACCCCCTGCTTGGTCAACCTGATGCCCTAAATGTACATCCGTTTTAGGGATTGTTGAGAAGGCGGGCAACACTTACTGACTAGACGCTATCATAGGTGCAGTAAAAGAGCCTGGACATACTGTTTGACCATGTTCTGCATGGGAGGTATAGACCCGGCTCTTTTCAGAAGGTACCCTATCCAATTGACTAAAACTGACCATTCACATATAGTGAACTTAGAACTCTCCATTTGGTGCTGCTAAGCCTAGTAGGATTATGTGTTTTATTCATTGTATGTTTTGTTTGCGTATTGTTAGAATTGTTTTGTTCGGGTTTAAACTAGTTCTTTTTCTGGGTTCGGCCTGGGTTTTTTGTTATCCCTTGGTTAGATTAGTTTTTCGTCTTCGGATTCTTATACGGGCCTTATTCCTCACCATGTTCGATTTTCACACCATAGTTTTTTTCTCGGGGTCATACCCATGTTTTGTTTTGTGGCCTCTAGGGTAATTTCTCTCTCCCCTGGGTTTTTTTTCGGGTTATTGGTTTTCTCTGCCTTTGTTTAGGCTCGTTCCTTTCAAACCCGTGTCATACCCTCATGAGCTAGTTTCTTATTGTTATGCTACCCATTTCTCTTCAAAATCCTAGATCAAACCAGCCTCTTGAGAGTTAGAAATGTTCTCCCTACTAGAGTACTGTTCGTTTAGATGAGCCTTTTCTCTAGATTTTAGTTGATCCCCTTTCTAGTTCTTGGGTCATCCTGTTGTTATGCTGCCAGCATGAGCCTAACAGGGGCATTAGTTCAGTCTTTGTGTTCATCTGCCCATGGTTTTCTATTTTAGGTATCTGAGATATTTGCTATTTTTTGTCAGAATGTTTACCCAGGAAGTGTCTGATACTGGTTATTCTGTGTTTGGAATTCAGGTTGCTCTGTAGGTTTACCATTGGGCCGAGAAGAGTATAGTTAACACATGTTTGGAAGAGATTAGAATTAGGCAGACTTCATAGTGTATCTGAACAGCCAACTGAGTCAGCTAAAACGGCAGAAAATGAGATGAATCTGGCAGCCCTAATGAGGGCGATCATTGATATACAAAGAGCTGTAGAATAGTAGACCCAGACTCAAGTGCAATGTCAGGCACAAATCCTGGCAATTCAGGCCCATTTCTCTTTTGTGAATGGACAATCGGAGGACACAAACAAGAATGTCAAAAACTTTTGGGATGACAATCAGGTCCTTGATGGACCGCAAGTTGTTCCACCACCACCACGGAACCCTCGACAGGTGATAGTTGAGAAAGAAAGCACTACGCAGTCTAGAGAATCTGCATTAATTGAGAAAATTGATCAGATGGAGAAAGTCCTTAGAAAAACTAAGAGAGTTGAGGAATATATGCTTGATGTAGGGGGACTTTGCCTATTTCTAAACGCCAAGCTACCGAAAAAGTTTAAAATGCCGGATATGGAGAAATTCGATGGAACCAGAGACCCCCAGGATTCATCTCTGAATGTATGTTGGTACCCTGTCGCCAATGGAAATTGATGACTAGTTGAAGGCTTAGCTTTTTCACCGATCTCTTTTTGGGGCAGCCCAGAAATGGTTCCTCCCCCTCGATGTAGCAAAGACCAAAACTTGGGAGGACATAGCTACAACATTTATCAGTCAGTACAGCTACAATGTCTAACTGGATGTCACTACCAGAGAGCTCGAAACCACTCGATGGGAGATTCAGGAGTCTTTTGTTGATTTCTTAACCCGATGGAGAGGTAAAACTGCCAAGATGACAAATCGACCCTCTGAGAAGGAGTAAGTGAGGATAGTAGTGAAGAATCTGCAGTCTCCACTGAAATGGTACCTTATCACCCAGCCGCCCTCCACATTCGAGCAGTTGTTTGATGTTGGGATTCAGATAGAAGATGCAATTCAGTCCGAGAATATTGAAAATCCAAACCTAGCCAATAACCAAGGAGGACATTTCCAGCAAATAACCAAAACCAATCTGCTGCCACCAACCTCGTATCTCGCTCAAACGAGGTAAACTTGCTAAACCCATATTCTTTTGCCCAGCAATCCAACAATACCTAACAGCCAGACAATAGCCAACAGCAACAAAGGCCGAGGAGGGTCTTCACCCCCCTTAACATTTCTTTATCCACCGCCCTAAGTCGACTCGTCGAGAAATGGCTTATCAAGCCATTAGACCCCATGCCCGTTCCTAATCCCTTATCGCCAAGGTTTAATGCCTCTCAGTACTACGCCTTCCACCAAGGTCACGGACACCTAACTGATAAGTTCTTAAGGCTCCGACATGAGATCCAAAATCTCATCGACAACAAGGTGGTCCCTCCACCATCTGCCACCCCAAAATTGAGTGTGAAGACTAACCCACTGCCAAATCATGCCAGGCAGGCTGGGGTAAATTACATGTCTCTGGGGGAATCAAAGGACCCGAGCTAATATATCTGTTCAGCATATTTACCGCGCTCTTGTGTTTTAGCAACTAATGATCAGACAGCGTGCTCGTTTATCATGGTTAGAGGTGGTTGAGACAGAATGGAGGAATGAAATGATAATGCCTGGGAATGGTATCGACCGCTAATCCAAGTCTACCAACAAGAGGAGGAGCGCAACGAAGAAGATGATAGGCATTTGGATTACCCAGCCCGACCATACGGGTTTGGTCATGTGCTCGACGGCATCACTCTCCCCTAGCTTTTTGAGGAAGAGATATATGTTGATGAGATGTAATCCTATTGACTAGTAAAGATCGTACTGAAATCAGATGGAGCGGAGTGGAACAGAACGATTTCTAGGCCACTCAGGAACAACAGGTGGACTTTATCGAAGAGGATATATGGGAAGAAATTAATAATACATGGGCTATCGAATACGATGAGGAGAGAATAGGGAGAATAGCAATTGGCGACTTGGGCGATTTGCGGGCATTTGAAAGCCCTCTGCTTGTGAATGAAGTGCGACAGACAAGCAACACAATAACGGGGTTATGGGATCCCATGGAGGGGATAGAACATCTGACTAAAAGCGGGCGGCATTTCAAGCCAGCCCAGCTGGAAAAAGGGCAACCAAGTAGAAAAGAAAAGGAGAAAGAACATGAAGAGGAGGACGATGCAGTGCTGAAGCAGTTAAATAGGACGCAAGCTAACGTCAACATTTGGGGGCTACTGATGGCCTCACATAAACACAAACAAGCTGTCCTAAAGGTTCTTAATAAAGCCAGCATTTCAATAGATGCCACCCCGGAGCAGTTAATTGGACTTATTCTGCCAGTAGTGGAACCTAAAGTCATTTCTTTTTTCGATAAAGATCTGCCATCAGAGGGAAGAAATCATAACAAGCCACTATACATTACCGTTAAGTGCCTGAACAAATGGGTTCCTGTGACTCTGATCAATAATGGGTCTGCATTGAATGTATGTCAGCTCAGAATAGCACTTTGTTTAGGACTAAAGATGGAGCACTTCACACCGAGCAATCAAGGAGTACGGGCTTATGACAACATAAGGAGGGACGTACTGGGACTGGTGTCATTTGTGATATCAGTAGGGCCCTTGGAAACGTTGATCGAGTTTCATATACTATATGTACCAGTGTCTTTCAACTTGCTGTTGGGTAGACCTTGGTTGCATAACCCAAGTGTCCAGGCTGTATCATCTACTCTCCATAAAAAACTAAAACTGATAAAAGATGGAACAGTTCTGACCATTCACGGAGAGGACAGCATTCATCCCCCGAGAGAAGGAGAGGGCACAATTCTGTTGGAAGTTCAGCATAGTGAAGATGAAGTATTGCTCAGTGGTTTCCAATTCGACAAAGCACATGCTGTTTAGATGCTGATGAACGAAGAAGAAAGGTACATCAACCCGTGGGCTGTAACAATGTTGAGAAAAATGTCCTCTTTTCCTGGTATAGGATTAGGACGTAAGCAGCAGGAAATCTCGGAACCCATTCAGGTATTGTCGACTTCACACCGTTTTGGTCTTGGGTATGAGCCAACGAAAGAAGATTTGGAGGGGCCTAAGAAGGGAAGGAAGGTCAATTATTCTAGGACGCTCAATGGGCATTTTGTCAAAGAAGGGGGAGATTTCCCATACTGTGGCTTTCTAGAGCCATGGATCGACGAGGAAACCAACCAAAAGTTGCCAGGGTTGGAGATCTTTTTCGGCCATCAGTTGTCCGACACAGAAGAGGAAGAGACAGTGAAAGGGGAAGAAAAAGGGGAGAAGATTCAAGAGGAAGACTGGGTTGAAAAATTGGACGGCAATGACTTGGGGATGCTTTTTAATGAGGAGATGGTTCAGCTGCGGGTGACTGATCAAGACTACTTCATGATGGGCTTTAGTGCACCAGCCAACTGCACCATACTCATTGTGGATGCAACTGCAAAAGAAGTGAAGAATTGGACTATCGAGTCTTGTAATGTGCAGGTTGTCTATCTTGAGTCCAAGATTGAGTCGGAGTCCAAGATTGAGTCGGATTTTGTAGTCAAGGGCACATCTGTTAGTGCTCCTCCCCTGCTTTTGCTGTTGAGTTTGTAATTCCCTCTGCTTTTATTGAAATGAACAAAATTTTCGGTTACTCTATTTTGTTTGATTTATTTCATACGCTTTTCGATAATTTTAAATTCGACGGGGATGTTCCCAAAAAAATAAAACTTTTAATAAAAAGAGAAGAAAAAATGCGTGCCCAACCAATAATTGAAGAAATTTTGTCAATAAATCTGGGTAATGAAACTAACCCGCAAAATGTGCAATTTGGTTATTCTTTATCCTTAGTCGAACAAGAGCAATTAATAACTTTATTAAAAGAATTTAAAAATGTATTTGCATGGTCATATGAGGATATGCCAAGAATTGATCCTGACATTGTCCAACACCACATCCCCTATGCCCTGATGCCAAATCGGTCAAACAAAAGTTAAAACGGATCCAGCCAGAATGGTCTCTGAAGATTAAAAAAAAAGGTTGCCAAACAGATCAACGATGTATTCCTAATGGTAACTGAGTACCCAAAGTGGGCAGCTAACATTGTTCCAGTGCTAAAGAAGGACGGTTGTATCCGAGTCTGCGTGGATTTTTGGAATCTCAACAAGGCTAGTTCGAAAGACAATTTTCTGCTATCGTACATCGACGTCCTGGTAGATAGTACAGCGGGGCACGCCTTGCTATCATTCATGGATGGCTTCTCCGGATACAACCAGATTCTGATGGACCCCAAAGACAGAGAAAAGATGACGTTCACCACGCCTTGGGGCACCTATTGCTATCGTGTAATGCCGTTTGGTTTAAAAAATACAGGGGCAACCTATCAGAGGGTTGCCACTACTTTACTGCATGACATGATACATAAGGAGGTCGAGGTATATGTGGATGACATGATAGTCAAGTCCAAGGATCGGGATGGCCACATTATAGCACTGCAAAAGTTCTTCGAAAAGATTCGAAAGTACAAGATGCGGCTCAATCCACAGAAATGTGCCTTTGGAGTTACTGCTGGAAAGATGATCGGATTTATGATCACGCAACGAGATATTAAAGTTGTTCCTTCAAAGGTTAAAGTAATTTTGGAAATGCCTCCTCTGAAGACCGAGCAAGAAGTCAGGGGCTTTTTGGGTAAAATACAGTTTAGTAGTCGGTTCATCGCAAGACTGACAACTACCTGTGAGCTGCTCTTCCGTCTGCTGAAGAAAGGAGTCAAATTCGAATGGGATCAGAAATGCCAAGATGCCTTTGATGTCGTATGAAAGTATCTACAAAATTTGCCTGTTCTAACTCCTCCTGAACCTGATAGGCCATTGATTCTCTATTTGTCAATGACTGATTCGGCTATGGGATGTATGCTAGCACAAGAAGGTGAAACTGGAATCGAAAAGACTATTTACTACTTAAGCAAGAAGATGACAAGCTCCGAAATACAGTACACGCCGCTGGAAAAGACATGCTAGGCTTTAGTTTGGGCTTCCCGAAAACTGAGGCATTAAATATTATCTTTTACAGTGAATATCATATCCCGGATGGACCCGTTGAAGTACCTATTTGAAAAGCCGGCACTAATGGGAAGGTTAGCACGATGGTTGCTGTTATTATCTGAGTTTGATCTTCAATATGTCACATGAAAGTCAGTCAAGGGTAGAGTAGTGGCAGAATTCTTGGCTGACCAACTAGTTGAAGAAGGTGAAGATGCGGAGTTTGTGTTTCCTGATGAATAGCTTATAAAAGTCAGGGATGACAAGTGGATTCTATGTTTTGATGGCGCATCCAATCAATATGGTTATGGAATAGGAGTCCTTCTTGTCACTCCCGATGAATCACATATTCCGTTGTCTTTAAGACTCAATTTTGAAGTCACCAACAATTAGGCTGAGTATGAAGCATGTTTAGTTGGATTAGAGGCAGCTTTAGAATTAGGGGCAAAGAAGCTGAAAGTCATTGGAGATTCAGCACTGGTGGTTTCACAAGCAAGAGGAGAATGGAAAGTCAGGGACGTGACATTGATTCTCTATCATAAAGAGCTAGAGAAGCTGGTACGGTGCTTTAAATCAGCAATCTTTACCCGCGTGCCAAGACTGCAGAACAAGTTCGTCGACGCACTGGCTACCTTAGCATCCATGATTGACATACCACCCGAAATCCAAATGAGGCCTTTGATAATTGAACAGAAAAGAAATCCGGCATACGAGACGACGGCCGCAATCGAAGAAAGCACTGACGACCTTCCATTGTATTTTGACATCCATAACTTTGTGGAAAAAGGAGAAAAACCCAAGTTTGCCAGCAAAAAGGGTAAAAGGGCGATACGATGATTATCCACATAATTTGACATTTGCAGTGGAAGACTGTATAAAAGAGGACTTTCTAGGGTCAATAAGCTATGTGTCAGCACTGAAGAAGGTCAAAAATTGATGAAAAAGATACACGTAGGAGTCTGTGGGCCACACATGAGTGGGAACATGTTAGCCAAGAAAATCCTACGACAAGGATAGTTTTGGATGACGATGGAAACAGATTGCATACAGTTGGTGCGGAGATGTCATAAATGTCAGATTCATGCTAATCTTATGCACGTTCCCCCGTCTTAGCTGTATAACTTGACATCACCATGGCCGTTCCCAGTATGGGGCATCGATGTGATCGGAAGAGTAACATCGAATGCTTCAAATGGGCACGAGTTCATTCTAGTGGCCATTGATTACTTTACTAAGTGGGTAGATGCCGCCTCCTACTTAGTATTGAAAGCCTCCCATGTTGCTAAGTTCATCAAACAAAACATCATTGACCCGAGGGATAAGTTCAAACCAAACTGGTCCGGACCGTTTCTCATCAAGACCATCATGACTGGTGGTGCAGTCATTATTGTGGATCTGGATGGCAATGTGTTCTTCACTCCAGTTAACCTCGATCAGCTTAAAAAGTACTATCATTGAGGTAAAAATAAAGATAAAATAAAAGCTCGCTGAGCTAAAAATCGTAAAGGTAACTCAAGCAAAAGTTAGAGCAGTCCGCAAGACTGAAAACCCAAAAGGGCGACCTTGGCAAAAGTTAGGGCATCACAAAAGGAGAGTGTCAATACCCGAGAGCAAACCGAGCCTGAACTACGTTATGGCCTGATTCCACCTTTTGGGATACGTAGGCAGCTTCTTATCAAAAGTTCGGCCACATTCTTTGTTTTTAACCATCTTTGAATCTGAGTAAGACCAATGCAAATTAATTTTTAAAATTTTGATAAATAAAACTTTGGATAAGTTTGAGCCATCTTAAACATAAAGCGGGAGTTTTTATTACTTTAGTTTGAATTACAAAGTTTTGAAAATGAAAGGGAGGGCACGCAAGTCCCAAACTCTACAAACAAAGTGAAAAAGAAAGCTGTAAAATTTTTCAAAACAAAGCAGAAGTTCTCAAGTCTTCCTCATTTTTGCTGTCTGTTTCCCCTCTTCTCTATCTTTCTTCTCCCGATCCTGTATCAGCCATGTCTTGTACTCAGCAGAAAGTTCGGGTCACTGCAGTTCTTGCATCTCCATCCGTGAATGAGATGGCCAGGCATTCTGATATAGTGCTAGAAACGGAACTCGCAGTGCAGATGAAGATAAACGTGTTAGGGTTGGTATACTAAAAATTATGTTTTTAATATTTAATTTTATTTTTAATAAAATTAATTTTTTATTTTATGAGAATTTTTATGAGTAATGTATGTATATCATTTTTTTATTATGCATGGATATCCAATATTCTGTATAGTATTTAATCTGGTATATAGAGTACGGCTTACACACAGAAGGCCAGATTTTAGGTTCTTGCAAAATATAAGTTTTATGTTCACAGTTTAGATGAAAATAGACATACCATCAGTACGACTGTGGCACCGAGTTTTAGTAGGCCTGTCTTGGTTACGGGAAACAGATAATAGCGTCATTTATTGTTTCGACTCTCTGTGTCAGTACACTTTGTGTGTATTGAACGGGACATTAGAAGTAATTAATTTAATACCGACTACTGATTATGTAAATTAATTCACACCCCAAGGTTATTATGAATAGTGCTTATCCTCTTAATCCTGAAATAATTATTGATTTGCATACATTTAATATTCGTTGTTTTGATTCATTAAATGGTGCGATCATATATGAGTCTATATTCTCGGTGAGTTGGATAGCGGTATTATTTATATGGCAAATATTAATTATTAACGGAATTTATGTCCCGAATGATCGGAATTAACGATACCCCCTTAAGGATGCTTATAAGTTTTGATCAGGTCAAACCCTACAAGTGGATTTAATTATCCGGCGGTCAAATAAGTTAAGCGGAATAGCTTAAGGAATATCAAGAAGCTGATTAAATTAAATTGTCAGTAATTAAATTTAATTGGACGTGGGGAGAAATAGTAAGTATTTAATAACAGGAGCTCAATACTATAAGGTCTTGAGATTATGGGTCAGAGTGCAATTACAGTTCTTTAGTGGTGTAAACTGTAATTCAATATTTTATGAAAATTGCAGAAATCGTTGCTGGTTTTCCATAATTACAGATACTGCTATGCGTCTTTTTTTAATTACAAAAACCGTTAGTAGGTATTTGTGTTCCACTGGAAGTCTTATTCATAATTATTTCCCAGATCCCTACTGCAACCCTATATATACGCAGGTAGACTGAACCAGTTTGAGACTGATTGAATTAATTGTTCAGATATCTCATATATTATTATGATATTATTTTTGTCTTTCAAGACTTAAATATATCGGGGTTCTGTCGATACGAGTTCTCGGAGGATCGTAACCCACACTACATTTGAGGATCGCGTAAGGGAATATAGTAGAAGATCTGACTGGAGTTTCAACTCGGAATCAAATTGCAGTTGAAGTATAGATCGACAAAAGGTATTCTTCTAAATTAACTTTGGTTGCACGGGTTTTATTTTGATCGTTTGACATCAAAAGTTTTATCTAGAGCCCGTTTCGGCGTTTGCCCGCCCAGTTATTTTTTTACAGAAAATTGTTTCACAAAAACAAAGATCTTGGCAGTTTTAACTCCAACAAATTAGTATCAAAGCCGTTTTATTTTTTGTTTACGGTTTATCGCGGCCGAGTAATTTTAGAACTGTGCTAACTTTGTTTTTCAGGCGTTCTAATCCCGATTTTATGATCATCTATTTTTTTTTATGTTTGATTGAATGCGTGGATGATAATTTAATTTAATTTTTTTAATCTCCAGAGTTGACCGTGTTAGATTAATTAATTTTTAGATCGAATGCGAGTTTATAGGACATAGAATTCGATGTAATATTTTTAAGTTCTCTAAGTTTTTTTTAGCTTATTATAAAAAAAAATAAGAACAGGTATAGAAGAAACGGCGGTGATTGGCGGCGGCAAACGGCGGTGGTTCGCAGTGAATACGCAGCGAATAAGTTTTTTTTTTCTTGCTTTGCAATTTTTTTTTATTCTCCAGAATTTTTTTTCTGGATAAAAAAAAAGGAGGAGAAAATCAAAGCAAGCCACCGGTTTCCATGAAACTTCAGCAATAGTGGCGCTTTTCAACCAAACATGGCGCGGTTCCCAAGCGCGCACAGCCGCCGGCAGCCCGGCAACGCACCAAACCAGTGGTCTCCCAAGCTTCAGCAAATTTTTTAAATAAATCTGAAGCAAATAGCCGCAGCACCATCCAGCAATAGCGCAATTCCCAAAACAGTGAGGCTGATTTCTCCAAACGGCAAAAGGCGCTCCAGTTGCGCCGGATCCAAATTCCCAGGCTGTTTTCGTGAACTGTGGCGCCGGATCCAAATCCCTGGGTTGTTTCAATTGGCTGCGGTTTCAAACATTAAAAGGCTGTGTGATTTCAAAAGCTTGAAACAGTGGTTTTCGGTTCCCAAGCAAAAAGCTGTTTTTCCAACACTGTTGATTCAGAATTGTTGCGCAGTAGCAAAGCCAAACACGCAAACTGTTGCACAGTTTCAGTACAGCTCAAGTTTCTTCTCCGGCAGCGCCGGTGTCCCAGTTTGGAGCAAAGTGTGATTCCAAGCAATTCACAAACAGTGGCGTCCCAAGCAATTTTTGTGGGGCTAAATTTTTTTGATATGTTTTAACAGATAAAATCAATGATTTTTAATACAAACGGGATATCGCATCCGATTGAATCTCTTTTAGGTTTCAATCAGATGATAAAATTGGAATTTATATTTATTTTATATTTAATTTATTTTTATATTTTAATTACGTGGATAATATATATTGGTTTTATTTATCCTGTTAATTTAATTAATTCAAATATTTGATTTTAATTAAAATATTTTGTAATAAAAATAAAATAATTTTTTTTAAAATTAATTAATTTTAATTAAATGGAAAAAATTTAGATATTTTACTTTTTTACAAAATATCACGTTTAAAAATGATTTTTTTAAAATTAGATATCTTAGAAAAGCGTGGGAATTAATTCCAAATTTTGAATTAATTAAATGAACAAATATTTAATCAAAATAAATTATTATTTTTCAAAAAATATGAAACAAAAAATAAAATAAATAAATACCTTTAATCACTACCTTAGCTAAAAAGCTGAAAGAAAAATTTTGTATTTATTAAATTTTATTTGTTACGCATTTAAACACGAAAAGATGGTTTGATAAAGCAGAATCTTTGGAATCATGTATACGAAAAGATATTTGATTCTTTCAGATCGTGTGATTTTTAAAATTAATAAATTGATTTTAATTAAATAAATTTTTATAACTCTAAAAATTATTTTAAAAATCTAAGTGGAAGAGGAAATTTATTCACAGATAAATCCTACGGCCTTCATCACCAATTTATAGGTGATGCAATTAAACCATGCGTGTCGGCAGTAAGACCTTCCTCTCCAACAGACAGATTAATTCCGGTATCGCTAGTACAAACCTCATTTAGAAATAATTCTGAATAATTGTTAGTGTGGATCACTTCTCCATCTGAATGGTTCATTGCGAAGCAATTAATTTGGGATTAGGTGATGGTTAACACTTAGCTGTATATAATAGTACAATCTCCATCTGAGTCACTACTATTATATATTTGATCGAAAATATGTCAGCTATTTAATTTTATTTGGTATGGTCAGTTGTCTAGATAGTAAAATTAAAAGAAATTGGCATGTTTGGTCTTATGATGAATAGTAGACGTCCACCAATCGTGGCATGCTATTCACAGGTTATCAGGCTGTTGGCGAATTTATTTTTAAAATGGTAGAGAGAACCAAATTAAAATGAATTCAAAGTTTTGCTCATTATAATTAACGATTTTATTTAATTATGTGATTTTTAGGATTAAAATGGATTTCAACTCATTCGCTTTAATACTCAAAGAAAATAAACTAACGGGACCAAATTATGTTGACTGAAAATGTAATTTGGATATAACTTTAATTACCAATGGTATTTCTTTAATACCAGGAAATGTGTCTATTTCAGAAAAAGATTCTTTCTCGGGGTCGAAAGGCATGAAGAAGAAAAATATTCAGAAACAGAGAGACACATTTTCTAGGATAGTTATTAAGCCACGGACTTGTGTGAAAAAGCCGAAAGGCAAATATTTTCACTGCAACCAGACCCGGCACTGGAAAAAGTTATGTCCAGTATTTCTCATAAGGCAGAACAAACACTGTAATTTCTGTTCACTGGTTGTGAAAATATGTTTAGCGGTGTTATCTACCGGTACCTGGCATTTAGATACGGGAGCCAATAATCATGTCTGCAATTCATTGCAGGGGTTCCAGAAAACTCGACAACTTAGTGATGGAGAGATTTACCTGCATATGGGCAATAATACAAAGGTAACAGCAGTTACAATAGGAGATATCACTCTCAATTTTGGTAGAGATCGTGTATTAATATTGAGAGATTGTCTTTATGTACCTTCCATTAGAAGGAACTTAGTTTTCGTTTCTGGATTAGTTAAAGACGGATATTTTGTTTATTTTAATAACTATGTGGTTGTTAAGGATAATAAATGTGGTTGTGGATAATCTTTATATTATTACTCCAATTTCTCATACACTACAACTAACTGAAATGAATAACACATCTAATTTACCATATAAAAAAAATTTTCTTTTTTAATGAACCAAACGTTTCTTTGGCACTTACGCTTGGGTCATATTAATCTAAAAAGAATAAACAGACTGGTAGCAGATGGACCTTTGAGTTCATTAAAAGTGGAGGCACTTTCAGTCTGTGAATCTTGCTTAGAGGGTAAGATGACCAATAGGTCATTTTCGGCCAAAGGCTATAGTGCTAAAAAATCGTTGGAGCTGGTTCATTCTAATGTGTGTGGTCCTATGACAATTTGGGCTAGAGGTGATTTTGAGTACTTCGTCAGTTTCATTGATGACTACTCAAGGTATGGACACATTTACTTGATGCACCGTAAGTTTGAATACTTTGATAAATTTAAAGAATTTAAGGCACAGGCAGAAAAGCGTCTGGGTAAAAGTATCAAATCACTACGATCCGACCGTGGTGGGGAATACCTCTTTGGAGAGTTTAAAGACTACCTATCATCAAAGAGGATTACATCCCAATTGACTGTACCTGGCACTACTCAGCAGAATGGTGTAGCAAAAAGAAAGAATATGACTCTTATGGAAATGGTAAGGTCAATGATGAGTTATTCAGGTTTATCATATTCATTTTGGGGACTCTCTTTAGAGACAGCGGCTTACATTCTGAACTTGGTACCTTCTAAGTCAGTACCTTTTACTCCCAAAGAATTGTGGACCAGGTATAAGCCTAGTCTGAAACACATTCGGATTTGGGGTGTCCAACACATGTGCTGAAAGGGAACAAGGGTAAGTTGGAACCGAGGAACGAAGGGTCGTCTATTTTATAATTCTAAGGATCAGATGGTCATTATTAGCACCAATGCCCATTTCTTGGAAGAGAATTATATTATGGATCACGGGCCCAATAACAAAATTATTCTGAAAGAACTGAGAGAAAATACCAGTAGAACGGAAGAGGAACCACAAGTCACTGATATTCTATTATCTCGTCGTAGTGGGAGGATTATCGGGACAGGTGAAAATCAATTACAGTGTGCTGATGCACAGGGTTCAGATTTTGCACAGCGTGTTACTGCCAGTGCATAGACACAGGTAGTGCCTCGTCGTAGTGGAAGGGTTATTCATCAACCTGATCGGTATAAGTTCTTGGGAGAGTCTTTTGACAAGATCCCGACAGAACTGGATACCGAGCCCGGTAACTACAATGAAGCACTACAAGACAAAGATGCAAATATTTGGCAAAGGGCTATGAATTCAGAGATGGAATTTATGTATTCCAATCAAGTTTGAGAACTTGTAGAACCACCCGAAGGGATAAAATCCATTGGATGTAAGTGGATCCACAAGAAAAAGAGAGGAGTAGACGGGAAGGTTGAAACTTCAAAGCTAGGCTTGTTGTTAAAGAGTTCACTCAGAAAGAAGGGATCGACTATCAGAAAACCTTTTCGCCGGTAGCCATGCATAAGTCTATCCGGATTCTCCTATCCATTGCCGCATATTTTGATTACGAAATCTGACAAATGGACGTCAAGACATCTTTCCTTAACGGAAGTCTTGACGAGTGTATCTATATGATACAGCCGGACGAATTCATTACAAATGGCCAGGAACACATGTTGTGTAAGCTTAGGAGATCTATTTATGGACTTAAGCAAGCATCAAGGTCTTGGAACACTCGGTGTAATCAAGCCATAAAATCTTATGATTTTGATCAAAGTTTGAATAAGTCCTGTGTGTACAAGAAACATGACGGAAGCGTGGTGACCTTTCTAGTACTTTATGTAGATGATATCTTGCACATCGAAAACGATATGGGGGCATTATCTACGATTAAAGTATGGTTATTTGGGCAATTCGATATGAAGGACTTGGGAGAAGCCAATCACATCCTTAGGATCAAGCTTATGCGAGATCAAAAACAAATGATGTTGGGCTTATCACAAGAAAAGTATATCGATGATATCCTTGCTCGTTTTAGCATGCAGGATTCCAAGAAAGGGT
>JAOTRH010117841.1:0-14956 GCA_034768845.1 Heliamphora exappendiculata
GACAGAGAGACAGGGAGAGAGAAATCCAAAACCCATCAAAATATTTTCTTCATGAAACAATTTTCGTGTGGTAAGGTTTAATACTATCTTCCTTTAACTTCTATTCATCACTAAGGTCTAGGTCTAATACTAGTTAAAGCCTGTTTCTAGGCCTAATCTATTAGACCTTGAATTAGCACCCCACGAAATGTGCAAAAGTAGAACTATTCAGAAAATTTATTATGATTCTTGATGTTACTGAAACTGCTTAAATCAATTGCTGTACGGTCTGCTTGTGTTGCTGACTTTAAATTTCCCTCTGAAAGCTTGTTTCCATGATGTTTCCATGATGGAATCCATGCTGACTGAAGGACTTCATTTTAGGACAAATAGGAAATTTTCTCTTACAGTCTGCTGATGTTTTTGTGGAAATAAAATATACTTGTTGCTTGCTTACAAATTCTTTATGCATTAATGCTTTCAGGTAGAAATTCAGGATTGTTGACTTTTCCAGGGACTCTTTGGTGTGGCTTTTCTGGGATATTATGAATTATTTGGAGATCTGAAATTTCCTTTATGTGCTCAGCATAGTTATCAGAATCTTACGATTTACGATTCAGTTCACTATTCGATTCACAATTTATGTATAAATCGATACGAATATATAAGCGAATTTATTTTGTGGTAGAATTGTGATGAATCTTATGATTCACGGTTTCATATGAATCGATTCACTATTTACGATTCATATGATAATTTAGCACTTTTATTTTTATTATGAAAATACTATAATACAACTTAGTATGTTTATTATAAAAATAAGATATAATTATGCATAATTTATTGTTAATTTGGTGATTAAAGAATATAATAAGAAAAAGACATTCGATTTATGTGAAAAATGTTAAAATACATTTGTTAAGAATATAAAAGACGACACTACACTTTTAATAATTTTCTATTGTTTTTTTGGGTAAAACAATCATAGTATAATATGATTTTGGTTAAATCAATTAGACTTAACGATTACACAATCTTTTCTTAAGCCAAAATCTCTTGTGACGAAGGTAAATATCTTCCAATTAGATTATGTTGTTATTGTATAATTTGTGTCAATATTACTTTTATTTATTTTATTTCATGCATATAAAGTGTTTAATATCATATTTATAGTTTATGCTGAATCTTACGATTTTCGATTTGATTCGATTCACGATTCGTAAAACCAAGATTTTGATTCACGATTTGACACTATGGTGCTTAGTGAAAAGAAATTCAACCCTATGAAGCACTTGTAGTCATTTAAGAAAATAGCAAACAGTGGATTAGGTCCCTTTGTTGAGCTTATTTATTTTTCAAAATAATATTGGGAACTCAACACCTGGTTTCAATTCAAACATCTCAGTTTGACCCCCTCTTCTTTCTTACAAAATTTGCAATACTACTTATAAACTAGTACTAGATGCAGAAAAAAAATTTCACACAAAAGGGAAGATGCTGGAGTTCTACAAGTAATGTTTCTGACAATTCGTTTTTCTTTCTCTTAAATGATGATGCTTCTAAACCTGTATCCAGGTTTATTACATGGTGGATCTAAACAACAACGGCCAGCTGCTGAACTTCTCAGGCTGTGGTAGTTTCAATTTACCTTATTTTACTTTTATCACCTGTTTGTTAGTGCTGTATCTCTATTCAGATATATTATTGAATTTTAAGATCCTTTCGCTATTATATTAAAATTAACTTTGCTAGAGTGTCTGATATAGTAAGCTAAGAACCATTTGTTAACTGTTACGTACAAATTTATTCCCTTCTGTTTCATTAAAGTAATTTTCCAAATGAATGTAACTTTTTAATTGGGAAGAGAAAAGCGGACCAGATACTAGGTACTTGGGGGTATATGCAAAAGGCAAATGCCTCGAATCAAGAGGGGATGCTCCTCCATAATCAAGTTAGAAACTAAAGAATATGTAAGGAAGCTGAACTTCAACTTACAATTGGAAACTCCACTACCTAAATATTTAGTTATTTATTTATTTTTCCTGTCCTTCAGGTACATGAAAGCACATTGAAAACTCTCTATGTGGTTTGTTCCGTATAAGACTAACTTTAATTAAAGAGAAATCAACATAAGGAAGATGATGCAAAACCTACGAAATTTCAAAATACAGTAAATATAAGGGGGCAAGAAGTCTCCTGCCACTCACAGGATCAAAATTTGCTTCGGTGGATCGTTTAGATCATTTTTGAAACAGAAATGTTTTGACAATTTGATGGAAACGGATAAAAAATTGAAAACATAAGAAAATGTTAGAAACATGGACTAAAGTAAAGTTTTGTGTTTCTAAAGCTAAAAGAAATGGGCTATATGTTCATTTTAGAGTATTAAACTATAGAAAACTACACCAAGATTGGATTAATGCTAATACCAAATACTTGAAAAGTTAATGAAAGGTGGGCTAAGGCCGGCACCTTATTGCTACGTAAAACTATGTAGGGATTAAAAGGAAATAAATATAAAAAATGAAAAAATTCTACTAGTAGTAGGGAATAAAAGGATACAAAAACTATCGATGAAGATCTTTACTGAGTGGCTCATTACGGTAACAAAAAGTGTGAGAGAGTGATTTAATCATGCTTGTTTTATCTTTTCTTGTTATCTCTGTTTTTTTCTATCTAATTTTTCAAATTCTCTAATAACTTAAAGATTTTTTTTTTTTTTAAAGTTCTCTATCCTAACAAAAAGAGGCAAATAGAAATGAATATTGTTGGTTATTCTTAGTGAATGTCGAAACAACTCATTGTTTTGTAGTGTTTCGATGGAAACATTGATCCTTTTCTTAGGAAACAAAAATATCTCGAGATAAACATAACAAACTTTTGTTCCTTGGGCACTCAGCATATAATTATGTCTCACTACTCCTAATCATGGAAACTATGACAAAAAATAACAATATTAATTTAGTTTATTTTAAAAATGGGGTAATTGTCAAAAAGAGAAATTGTCCATGTATAAATGTGACATTGATAGGGGATTTTTTTTAAAACTATCTAACAATTTGTGAAATGGACATACTTGCAACGTTATAATTGTTTTATATTTCCTCTTTATTCAGAGCTTGAATGTATTGAGAGCTTTAAGTGTGCTTATAGTGCTAGGGCCAATGAATGGACATAATTTTGCATTCTTGAAAGACAAAGGTGCTAGTGTCCTATTCATACTATTAACATAGTTTTAAAAATTGGCTGTTATACGTAATGTCGTTACGTATAGGTTTTAGTGCCACTCGATACCCGTTATGGCAGATTTAGAAATGTGATGAAAAATCACATGCGTAAAAGCCGTTACAGTTATCGTAAAGGTCGTTATAGCACCTTAAAGGCCATTACAGTGCCGTAGTGGCCCGTTACGATACCGTTACAGTCGTTATAGAGATTGTAGTGGCTTTTCAGATTGTGAATCAATTGAAATAATTTTTGGGCGCAATTTCTTCTACTTTTTTCTCCAAAAAAGTTTTCATAACCGCCAAAAATCTCATAATTACTTGGGTGACACTTGATTTGCAATATTTACATAATTTTTGGTTTTTTTGGACTTTAAAAAATACAAAAATATCTCTTTATTGCTGTTGAGATTTTTTCATGATCTATGCAACATAAGATTAGTATCTTTAAATCTTATTTGTTCAAGGTTAGATTCATATATTTAATATTGTATTATTTAATAATTTTTTAAAAAACTTTTAAAAATATACTTTTAAAATTACTTGTTCAAGATTTATGCAAAGTTACAAACTAAGTTTAAAGTCTTTATATTTTGATTGCTCTAAATAAGATTCATATATTTAATGTTTAATTATTTTTTTATTTTTCTTAAAAAAATCAAAAATATTAATTTTAAAAATTCTTGTTCTATATCTACTCAAAGTTTAGAATATTTATCTCTTGGTGTTTTTAGGTTAAATTTATACATTAAATGTTGCATTACTTTTTATTATTATGATTTAAAAATTCAAAAAAATAGTTTTAAAAATATTTGTTCAAAATCTATGTAAGCTATAAATCTTTAGACCTTGCTTGTTTTATGTTAGGCTTGTATATTTAATGATGCATTATTTTTCGAAAGTATTTTAAAACCACTACAATAATTATGGTGTACATTGGATCTTGTCTAGCAAGTGAACAAAATTCACAAAAACTATTTTAAACTCTAATAAATATAATTTTGGAATAAAAACGCGCATATTGGCTAAATGCTAGTGAGTTGTGTAAAAAAGAAAAAAATTCACGGCTTTAACTATTGCTATCGTTATGTTGCAGCCGTTACGCCCCGAAACCGTGCCATTGCCACCGTTATCGCTACAACAATTGCTAGCACTATTTAAAACTATGACTATCAATAAAAATGTGAAATGAACTTGACATTTATTTACGCATTCCATCATTTATTTAGCTTTTGATTATACTTTATCGATCCTTTCCTTGATTTCTAGTGAGGATATTGTTATTTGGTCTTTGTTGGCCAATTGATTGATTGATCAATTTTAATTGACAATGGGGCTGCTTGTTACTGCGTAAATTATAACTTTTAGCTTGTAGTTCATCAAAAGTTAAAAAATATAAACAAGTGTGCTTGTAGTCTTTTATTCTAAATCAATAAACTCAAATTCTACTATTATAGGCTATAAATTTATTACTTTGTTAAACATTTGCGTCGTTTCTTATATTCATAATCACGTCTTTTCACTTGTAATCTATTAGTTTATAATTTCAGCTACAATATACACTCCCAGTGTGGGGGTGGTCCATGCACTTGTGTGACATATAGCATATTTGGCACTCAATTACTTGAATAGAGCATAACTCTTTCTGTAGTTAGGGTCAAGGGAGAGTAAAATATGGCAATCTGAGGCCTATATTAATTATCAAATGGTTGTGCCTTATTGTTCATGAAATTATATGGATGATAAACTTTGCAGAACTTGAGATTGGGTGAGTATGCGATTTCCTAACACTTGTTGAGCGTAAAAACTCTTCTTTTCATCTTTTCTCCTCCTCCTCGTCTCTCTTGGTGAAATGCTCAACTGCTATTCTTGGTTCACTAACAATAACAAATCAAGCTAAATCAGCCCTAACTCCTAGTCTTACCTGTCACACTTTAATTTATCCAAAATTTATCCAAGTACTTACCATCTACGCTCCCAAATAGTCTATCTGAAATCCTGCAAGCTGCAGGAGGTTGTACTTAAATCAATTTTAGGTCTTCTCCTTCTACGAACCATCAAACTTCTCTTCTACCTTTTACAACCTTACCTCTAGAGTCTATTTCCAACCTAAACCTGCCACAAATTCAATTGCAAGCGGTTTCAACATTGATTTCCTTAAGTTATTGATGTAGCACCAATAGAGAAGAAGAAGAACACAAATTAGAGATTAGGAGAAGAAGAACAGAGATTATGAGAAGACAGAAGGAAGGGGGAAGAAATCACATAATTTTCAATTCAAATTATTATTGATCAACCTCTCCTTAATACATCAATAAGACTCCTTATTTATAACTCTAAATCCTAATTAGAAAGGAAACTAAAATCTTTAATACAATGGAAACAAATAAACTACTAATTAATACTTGTTCAAATCTTGACAACAAACAAACATACTACTTGAATAAAATAACCTACAATCTCAAATTCATAAAATACAATCCCAAACTTGATTTTTATTTCCATCTATTGTTTCGTATCATTTTCCTCCATTGAAAAAAAGAACTCATCTTCCAGTTCGACTGAAAGTATTGAATGCTACTATGCCAAAGTAGTGTGAATATGTTAATGGCATTTAGGTACTTCTTGTGTCAAAGAATCTTGATTGTGAGACTATTGACAAGATTCATAAAATAGGATTTGATAATTCAAAGAAAATCTTCAATACCGGCAAAATCAATCTAGTCGAGATTGGTGGTAGAGCTGGTTAGGGGAGAAGATAAAGTGAATGTATGTTCATGTTGAAGAGTGCTTGGTTGATGGAAGCATTTGGTGTAAAAGAACGTTTTGCTCTACCATAGCTAGAGGAGGAGGAACGAAAGTATATGACTCGAGTGTCAAGATATTCCTTGTTTGACGGAGACATGTGCTACAAAGTAACATCTTGGGATGCCATGGATGAAGGAGGAGGAGGAGGAACAAAAACAGGAACATGACACTCAGGAGCCTGACTAGAAGGTAATGGATCGGGAGTCATGGTGGGATAGGGTAGCTCAATAGGCATGGAGATGGAAGACACATCACTTGACATCTATCTTGTTTTGAATGGGCAGGCAAACAAATAATTCTCCCATTATGTTTGAAAGTAATGGTGTTAGCGTTCTCATGATAAGCAGCACGGAAATCGTTCATCTATAGATGATCAAGTAGCACATGCGTATTTGTCATAGGAAAGACATCACACTACATTTCATCAAATAATCACCCTTCTTGGTAGGAATCAAACACCTTTGGGTAACGAAAAAAGAAGTGTTGTTTGGCCAAAACAAAGTATAGGGCTGTGGGTGTGGTTCAGGTTTGGCCTCTGTCAATGATGATTTTACAAACTTTATTGGTGCACCTAAGAAAGTTATGAAAATTGTTGGGGCGCGTCCACTCCCTCGAGATTGTGTGAAAAGTGCAAGGAGAAAGACCTGAGAAAGAAAAGAGATTTTGTTTTTTGAATCCCCCCCTTTTTTGACTCGTTTTTAATGCCTTTTTCTGTTTTACTCTTAATTTTTTCTCTTTTTTTTGTTCAACTCTTTTCTCTCTCTCTCTCTCTCTCTCTCTCTCTCTCTCTCTCTCTCTCTCCTCCCTGCAAAATCCTATGGCTCAAAGTTATGCTCATAGTAGTTCCTTGGGCTGTTCAAAGCTGATAGCAGCAGATTAATTAAGCTGATGGGTGGTGGCAAAAATTTTGTGTGGCAAAAGAAATTGTCTTCATCTAATGGCGAAGATCTCGTTGGGCAAGAGGCAACATTGAGAAAATTTCACTGGTTTGACGGAGCATGAAGGTCACCATCATAGAAAATGAGGAGTTAACAGAATAGATCAAAAAGAAAGTGATTGGTTTTGATGATTTTTGGGGCTGTAGGTTTAGGTATGAGGTTGGGTTTTATGATTTTTTTGGGGGATTTTGTGGGCTGAGTACAAGTGGCTGGCCTAAGCTGGCTGGCTGTTTGTTTGTTTGTTTTTGGTTGGCCGGCTGTGATTGGTTTGTGGGCTAGACTAGGAATAGAATAGAGCTCGTGATTAGGCTGGTTGGTGGGCCGGGTGTGGGTTTTAAAGAAATGGGCTGGATTAATGGGTTGGGATGTGCATTAATTTGTGTGCTGGGAGCTTGCTCACGACTTAAGTGGTCAAACGGAAAAATGACCCTTTTGTCCCATAGGATCGATGAGGGTGCCATTATTGACGGCAGTTCATACTTGGCATGATAGTGCCGGTAAAAGGCTGTCAATTCCATTCATAATGATATAAAATAGGAATGGTGTTTCTTTTAAATGTGGGTTTGGGTTTTTGGGCCGGTCTGATTGAATCTTGGTCCGGTCAAGACTTGCCTAGTCTTCTTCTTTATAGGGTAAGAGAAGGAACCGGTTGTCTAGCCTTTCTTCTAGTGTTTCTTGTGGTGGTGAGGAGGGAGGGTTTTTGCTAGGGTTTTCTGCAAGGAGGGAAGGTGTGTGCTACGGTTTCAGCAAGGGGGATGGGGGTTTTGGCAAGGGTTTTGACGAGGAGGAAGATCGCGACAGAGTAAAGGTCAAGAGGTCTAGAGGGGAGGGGGAGATGTCTAGGGTTTTGACATAGGGAGGCGAGATGGCGAACCTGGATGGTGGCGGTAATGACGACGTAAGACGAAGGTGGAGGCAGCGCAAAGGGGAAGTGGCAGCCGCGCGATGGTTCATGGCAATGGATGGGGCTTGGTCGACGTTGATGTCGAGAAGAATTATATCTTAGATGGCGAGAAAGCTTCGGCTCAGTTGGCTGGCTTGGTAGATGTTGATGGGTGCTAACAATGGCTTAGGCATAGATTGGCATTACTGTGGCATCGATGATGCAAGATAACACTGGATCATGTTTTTGCTCTGATACCAAAATGATGTAGGACTAATAGAGAAGAAGGAATAGAAATTAGAGATAAGGAGGAGAAGAACAGAGATTAGGAGAATATATGGAAGGGGAAGAAATCACACAATTCTCAATTCAAATTCTTATTTATCTGAGTTTCATTAATACATAAATAAGGAGTCACCCTAATTAAGAAGGAAACTAAGATTTTTAATTAAAATGGAAACAAATAACTCTTAATTAAAAAAGAATAAAGAATAATGTAATTTTGACTTACCTACAATGAGGAAGAGCTATCTATTTATAATAATGGAGTGGATTTACAAAAAGAATGAGAATCAATAAAATAGGAAAGAAATAAAAATAAAGAAACCACAATAAAGATACGAAATCTTAATATCCTAAAATATGCTATTTTTAATACTCCCCCTCAAGTTGGGACGAAGATATCAATCAGACCCAACTTGATAATTGAAGACTCGAGCAGAGATGATCCTACGGGCTTAGTGAATATGTCTGTAATCTAATCAAATAAAGTGACAAAGGAGGGAGTCAAAATGCTTCGTCGAACTTTCTCGCGAATAAAATGAATATCCACTTCTATATGTTTAGTTCGTTCATGAAAGACTGAATCTAAAGCAAGCATAATGGCAGACTTGTTGTCGCAAAATAATAAAGAAGATTCTTTTTCTTTAAAGCCCAACTAAGCAAGGATAAACCGAAACCAAAGTATTTCACAAGTGCCTTGTGCCATCGCTCGATACTCTGCCTCAGCATAAGATCGTGAGACTACTGCTTGCTTTCTACGTTTCCATGATATAAGATGATGACCGTAGAAAGTGCATAAACCAGACGTAGAACGTCAGTCAGTTTTGGATCCAGCATAATCCGCATCAGTAAAACACGAAAGTCCAGATTTGGTACCAGTAGAGAAGAATAAACCAAGTCTGGGACAGGTCTTGAGGTACCTCAAGATATGAAGGACTGTATCCAGATGAGCCTTACGAGGGGCATGCATAAACTGACTGACTACATTAACCGCAAAAGTGAGGTCGAATCTAGTATTGGTTAGATAAATCAGTCGGCCAACTAGACGTTGATACATGGATGGATTAGAAAATAGTTCTTCAGATTCAGCGAAAATGTTAACATTCGGATCCATCGGACTAGATGCCGGTCTACACCCTAACATGCCGGTATTTTTAAGGAGATCAAGAGTATACTTTCTCTGTGAAAGAGATATGCCACGATGAGAGCGAGTAACCTCAATACCAAGAAAGTACTTAAGAGGGCCCAAATTTTTAATATGAAAAACTCTACCAAGATCTTATTTACCTGAGCAATGCCTAATGTATCATTTCCAGTAAGAATAATGTCATCAATATATACTAACAAAATAATACGACGACCATCAGGGCGTTTACGAACAAAACATGTGTGGTTAGAGTGACATTTGGTAAACTCTATAGACAAGATAACATTACTAAACCGACTGAACCACGCTCTAGGGGACTGTTTCAGTCCATAAAGAGGTTTACGGAGGCGACATACCTTCCCAGAATACTCCCCTTTAAACCAAAAACTCAGCGGAGGATCCATATAGATGGTTTCAAGTAAGTTTTCGTGAAGGAAAGTATTCTTGATGTCCAGTTGATGAAGAGGCCAACAATGAGAAGCAGCCAAAGAGACAAGGAGACGAACAGAAGTCAGCTTGATAACAGGAGAAAAAGTAGCACCAAAATCTTTACTGAGAACCTGGGTAAAGCCTTTAGCCACGAGACGGGCTTTCTAGCGATCAACAGAACCATCAGCTAAATACTTCACATTGAAAACCCACTTATACCCCACACTTTTCTCACTAGCGGGTAAAGGCACAAGGTCCCAAGTACAATTTTAGCTTCTAAGGCATCCATTTCGGTTTTCATGGCAGAGACCCACTGGGGATTCTGGAGAGCTTCAGATACTAACCGGGGGATTGGCACATAAGCGATCTTGCCAAGGAATGAACTATAGAAATCTGAAATACCATCATAAGAAATATACTGGGAAAGAGGATGGTTAGTACTGCTAAGCCAACCATAACGGGAAGGGGGTTTACGAGTACGAGGAGGATAACGTGGAGGAGAGGGAATACCTAAACTCGTGTCCAAAGAGATCTCTTGCAAAGTAATCTGAGAGCGAGGGCGGTGAGAGTATGTCGGCAAAGGGACAGGGGGCTTGTGATCAGAAAGAGATAAAGGTTCCTGCACCAAAGGAGGGTCAAAAATGGGGGCCGGACGAGCACTCGGGAGGTCCACCGTGGGAGTGGAAGGGGTAGAGTCATGTAAAGCAGACATAGGGCGCTAAAAAGGAATATCCTCACAGAAGGTGACATTAAGAGAATGAAACATATGGCGAGACACAGGATCGTAGCTGTCACGACCCATTTTAAAACATGGCGTCCGTGACCGGCCAGTGAGTCAAAACCCACCAAAGGCCTCTTTATCTTTCCTTAACATTCTTCATTTATTCAGAGTTATGACAATTGAAAAGAAATAAGACTTATTCAAGTATAACAAAAAGCAAAAATAAATTTATTAAAAATATTTTCTCAATTGAAAATTCTTTAACATAAATTCCCAGAGCACTAACTATGAAAATATGTTCTACATAAGAGTTTATTCTAAAAACAGAAGAAAACCAATGACAATTACAAGATGTGAAAAAGACTTGAACTTCTTGTACTCAAAAAACTGAAATCTCCACGCTTTCAAGAGTCACATGAAATTTGTTCAACATCCATTAGCAATACTAGTGTAAATTCAACGATATCTGAATTATTAATTATGTCACAGTGTTAGAATAATAAATATGAAACGGTTTGCCAGAATTTAGTAGGGAGCGACTCCACATTTAATACAGTGGACATGATCGTTCTTTAAGTTACCTAGCCGTGACCCCACCTTTATTGCCTCGCCTCGCTGGTACGCTTAACGTCCCCCAGCGATCAGGATGCCGTTTAACCCATCATTCTATCATTTATTTATATCATTCATTTATTTATTTTCATTCATATCATTTCATTCATTTCTTCATCATTTTCAATATCCACGTGAAATAAAGACTAATCCAAATGTTAGAAACTTACCTGATCTAGCAGAAATTAATTTGTGATTCTTCAACATTCCAAATCTAAAAGTACAGAACAATATTTTAGTCATTTAATATTTTTACTTTTAAATTTTGTCATTAAAACTGTATTATTATTTAATGAAGTATATTTATAATTATAAGGTTCTAATTTAAATTATTGCTACAAAACTTATTTCTTTAAGTTTATTTGTTTTGAAAATATTTCTCTTTAATTTTAATTTGAGGAAAATCTTACAATTTAACTTGTTTAAATTTTAACTCGAGTCCATAATAATATATTATTTTCTTTTTAACTTAGATCATTTTATTAAACTCCAAAATTTTATAAAGTTATATTTTTGTAAAATCTTTTATTTAATTTATTTTATATTTTAATTTGGAAAAATTTCGTTTATTTTTCATAAGTAATTTTTTTTCAAAAATCTTGTTAACAAAATTTTATAAAGTTTAATTATTATACTTTATTTTTAAAATTGTATTTAAATAACTATTTTATTAATTATAGTGGTAAAATAATATCTTTATTATCTCTTTTTTTTTCTTTTAAAACTAGTATTATTTGTTATGTTAAAGACAACTAATTAATTTAGTTTGTAAAATATTTAATTTGAATGAATTTTTTAAGCATTATTATTCTTTTTAAAATTGTTATTATTTTTAATTTAAAAATCTGGTCTTCATAAAAAAGAAACCTTTTAACTTTTAAAACTTTTAGTTTAAGCTATTTTATTATTTTTTTATCACAATTAATTAAACTCAATATTATTATTATTATTATAAAATAACAACTTAATAATAAATTAGTTATAAAAACAGTAACCAAATAGAACTTAATATAACATAAACTGAAAATAAACAATAAGCATAACCAAATAAGGCCTAAAGGCCCACTAAACCCAAAATACGTATTGAGCTAAAACCAAAGCCGTGCGTACGCTCGGAACCCCAAACCAAAGGGTTCGGTGTTCGCCGGAGGTGCCGACGGAGGTCGTCGGTGGCCTCCGGTGGTGGCGAGAAGGGTTTCAAGCAGGCAGGAGAGGGAGAGGGATAGATCGGGGAGAGAGAGATGCAAACCAGGGGGAGAGAAGGGTGGACAGCGGCGGTAGGGGGTGGCGTCGATGGTCGTCGGCAACATCTGAGGTGGCGTCGGCAATGGTTGGCGTCGGTGGAGGCTAGAGGAGGTGTCAGAGCCAAGCTTGCCGGTACACACTTCTCTCTCTTTCTCTCTGTTTCTTCCTCTCGTGCTTGCACAGAAAAGCTCCAACCCCTCTGGTATTTATACACAACCCATACGCTCCATCCAGCCTTATTTTTTGTTACAAATCAAAGTTTTTCATCAAAATCCCCATTCAATGCTCTGTGATTTGCTCAATCTTACCCTTTTTCAACGCCATTACATAAACAATTTGATTCATTCCCAAAAAATTCTAGTCAACGATTTTGTATATATATACATATATATATATATAATATCATTATTTTTAATTTATTTTCAATTTTATTATCATTATTTACTTTTATTTTATTTAATTACTTAATTTATTATCATTATATATATATATTTTTTTTCTTTGGGATATTACATTAGAGGTGGCTAACCTATACGATTAGAACATATTCAAAGCGAATACTACTATAATGAGTCTTTATTTTCGTGACTATGGGATGACAATCACTCTTACCGCCCAACCCCTTCTATTGCTATTAAGGCCCCATTGGCTTGAAGAAACCATCGGTAGCACGTCCTACAAACGATGTAGAGAACTATTCGGGGCACATTATAGTTGGTGAACCAATAACTTCTTAGATACCTCCGAGAAAAAAATATTTCATGAATAACTACCATTAGATCAAACTTCAAATTAAAAAATAACACCAGAGTAATTTTTTGCCTTTACGCAAAGAGACTAGACACAAGTTTGGCTTGGTAGAGTAGTAGTTTGCTTTCACACTTTGTTCTACACTATCCTGCCAAAGCCTACATTTTTTGGAGAGAAACATCTCCTAATCTTACAAGATTTCCTTTATTTGGTGAGTAGGGGTGAGTCCTACCAAATATAAGTAGGTGCTTAGGTACCAATCTTAAAGAATCTCAACCTCGTAAGAATGCTCTTGCTCTTGATAAGATCGAATCAGGATCAATTGCTGCTATCACTCCCTATGCTTCTACGTCCCATACACTAACCCCTTTAACTAATAGATGCTAGTTGAGGGGACTGCTCGCTCTGGCAACATAGGGCTTAGGAACTAACTATAGGTATGCTTTGGGCTCATGATCCGAGAGGGACGTGACGCGGGATGATGATGGGTCAACCACGACTGGAGCTGCTGGTGGAACTGTTGCTTCCGCTCAGTGAATAGGAAGCCCTCATTTTGGTTTTCAATAAACAACAAGATTTTGATATTCTATTCCATTTCCATTTGCTTTTAGAAGTGGATATGATCGAGGTCTCCTTCAGTTTAGTTGAATAGATCAAAGCAAATGGAGGAAGATCAAAAAGTGTGTTAACCCATTCGAGCGCATAGCTGTTGTTGATTAGTGCCAACGACAAGGTGGTGATGCTTTCTCGTTGCCGGGTTGGCGAAGGTAAGGAGCTCGTGAGTCAAAATATGTTTGACAATCTCTTTTGAAAGATCTATGATCTTGCTTCAAAGCCCTAAAACCCCAAACCTCTCTCCATAAAAAAAAGCCCTGGTCGAGCAAGAAGTTGATGACAAGAATACATCCCAATGCGATTTCTATCCGGTGTTCGTACCTACCTACAAACCCCAAGAGAGAGTACACCAAAGACAAAGATCTCCGATTTCTTTCGAAGAAACTTTCTGGTAGATAAGGTTATAGTCAGATCATATTTTTGAAACTTTGATAATTGGTCTTTCTGATCCTGCATAAAATACACAGCCGAAGGATCAAAGAAATTCTTAACGGGACTTGAGAAGTAAACTCTTGCCTTGTACTACCACGCGCAATAGGCCAAACAAGCTTTAACCCGAGAAAAAAGCCTTTATGTCAGCAAGTCAGTGTTCTCATCAAACTTCAAATTGAGATCAGTGGAAAAGACACAAACATGTCTCGCACCATACCTATGACCCAAATCCGAATAACACTAAGACACAAACATGTCTCGCACCATACCTATGACCTAATCCGAAGAACACGAAGACACAAGCATGTCTCGCACCATACCTATATGATAACAAATGATTAATATTCCATCTAGGAACCCTAACCAAACCTGAAATGGGAATGTTAGGATACCATAGGAAGAGAACGCCACAAGGATGTGGCAATACTAGTATCTATTATAATGAGGGCACATGTGCCTTAGTTTTGCAGAATATCTACAAAAACTAGCTTCACGAACTCTTGTAGGGAGCTGCATAGACGTTAGTTTAAGATTTTGAAAAACCGGCATCCACGTAGGGGTGTAATTTGGGCCCGGCCCGAGCCCGGCAGGCTCCCGCCGAATTTTCGGGCCGTTTCGGGCCGGGTTTTTTTGCCAGGGGTGCGGCCCAGGCCCTAGGAGTAAATGGCTTGGGCTTGGGCTACGAGCCCGGGCCTCGGGCCTCTGGGCGCGCCTGATCGGGCCGGCCCGTATTTTTAATTTTTTAGTTTTTTTTTTGAAATTTATTATATTATATAAGTTTATTATATTTTATAAAGTTATAAGTTTTTTTTCATATTCAAATTTATTATGTTATATAAGTTTATTATTATAAGTTTATTATATTATATAAACTAATATTATTTTTTTTTG
>JAOTRH010117852.1:0-14956 GCA_034768845.1 Heliamphora exappendiculata
TGAAAGTTTAATAAAGATGTATTTTCTGGATCCCCGAGCATGTATTTTATGTCGGCGTTGGAAATTCTCCCAACACCTGCTACCTGACCATTCGAGTGAATGCCTTGGCAGTTTCAGTTTTACTGAAACACTGATTATTTGATATGTATGCCTATATAAGGAGGCATACCCGAGGCTCTAAAAACATACTAAGAGAACATTATTCCAAATCATTCAAGTTATATATTTAAGTGTCTTTTGAGCTCCCAACAAAATTAATAAAGTTCGTGTTCGATTTAGATGGATTTCTAAGTTTATCGGCGTGAAGTAGTAAGGATTCAATATTTTCAAGACGTATTGAGGATTAGATGCAGTGGTTATCAAGTACAAAGAACGGTGCATATGAATTCGACAAGCGAGGCTTAAGGCGTCTAGGTTGAGGATTCAACTGGAGTCTGTAAATGGTCTTATAACTGTTTATTGATATAGTACTTGATTTATTTAGACTTGGATTAGTCCCATTGTTTTTATCCGAGTTGAGAATTTTTACGTAAAAAATTGCAAGTGTCTTATTTTGTGTGTTTAGTTTAATTTTTAATTGTTGTTATTGCCTAGACTTAAAATAATTAACGGATGACGTTATGTTATTCCGCTGAACATAAAATAATTTTAAATTTATTTTTTTCACAAGTAAAAGTAAAAATGGTAATTTTTCGTCCTGCCTTGCCTCTCAATGTTCGTATTTTGTTATGTACGAATTTTTTTTACTCCTAATTACATAATATTAATATTTTTTTAAATACATTTATAAAATTTATTTTTTAAATTATAACAAGACTAAAATATGAAAGCATACATCACATTTATCTCTTAATTTTATTTCTCTTTGTTATATTTTATATTTTTAGTTCTAATTAGGATTAATTAACTATGTTTTTCTTATTTATTACATTAACTCTTATCATTATTACCCTCTTAAAATTTAAGTACTACTCTCGATATATCTTCATCCTCACTGCCTTTTTTTTTTTATTTATCGTTTTTCTCTATTTTTCTGATCCAATGAAATAAAAGATGAAGATGAAAACCTTTTGCATCCTTCAATAGCTTGTAGGACAAAAAGAAAAGAAAAAAAGCTTTATTCCTTATTTTAGCTCATGATAAAAGCAAACAAGAAAAAGATGACTGCTTTTATAACAATTCTCTTTGCATACCTCACCCTCTGTCACTGCCCTAAAAAATGACATGTACGTTGATTAGATCCAACCAATGATCTACCATAGTCTCTAGGCTAGGGTTCCATGCATGCAAGGTAAGGAGTTTAGAGATTCACATTTATACAATTTTACATTTCCACAAGTGACTATGAAAGATGGGATTGTTGGAATGGACTCTAATTAAATTTTGATGAATTAAATTTTTAATTAATTAATAGTATTGAAGAATAAAAAAATTAAATAATATTAAATTTTTTAAATCACGTTAGAATCATGAGAATCACGTTACTGATTTTTTAGATATTTACATTATTAATTTTTTAGACAATTATTTTATTGAGTTTGATTTTAACTGGCATTCTTTTGAAATCTATTTAAAAGAGATTTAAGTATTAAAAACTCAAAACACAAATATAGTAAAGCACAATATGAGGATAGACTAAAAAAGCTCAAGTTGAAGCTAAATGGTGTAAAAAAAAAGCTTAAATACACTAAAGCGGGGCTCAAATTTAAAGACGAGAGAATGTATAGTTAATTCTTGTAATTATTATTGATAATACTAGATTATTCCTTCGTGTTATCTTGTGAAGGTAAGCAATCAGTCAAATTACGTATATCTTGTGTTTTTTTTAGAAGTTTATGTTTTATTTTTTATTTTACTTTGTGTAGATTAAAATTTACGTTTCTATTTTTACTGCGTAAAAAAATTGTGTTTTTAAAATCCCAACAAATGGTATTAAAATTTTTTTGAACCATCTTAAAAATTTATCGGTCACCTCGTCTTGCACTATTTTCACCGGTAGAGATGTTTTACCATCTCTGACCATCAATCTAAATGAACTTAAATATGATTCATTTTTAAATATCAATTGATATTTGAATTTTTCCAAAAATTTTTTATTAATTAATAATTAATTTTATATTTTTAGTCGATACACGTAATCAGAGACAAAAATACCTTAACATATAATCCATGATGTAACGTCTACTTTGACTCGCCTATCAATTGCCAATCCCACATTAATTCCCATGCACCATCAACAGACCAAACGAAGCACCTTCAGTTTTGTAACATGGATTTGATTAGAGATGCAATTATATATACCCGTTCTCGTTCCGCCTCAATTTCTCACGTTTTATTTTATGCCTACTTTTTTTACAGTCGTTAGGTAACGAATAAGAGACGATATTTATAACTTTCATTTCATTTTTTTTGTTTTATTTTTAATTAAATAAATTAAATATATTTAATATATAAATGTGTATATAAATTTTATTTTTTAATAATATAATAGAACTAAAATATAAAATATTATACTTATTTTTATTTTTTTATTTATATTTTTTATTTTTTTATTTTTAATTATAATCATTGATTAATATTATTATTTTAATATCTTATCATGTCATTATTGTTAGTATTAATTTCTTTTAAAGTAAAAAATATATTTTTCGTTACGCTTCCGTTCCCACCCCGTCCTGCTCCTGCTATTTTTTCGATTATTTTTTTTTGATCCCACTCCGTTAATAAATAGAGTGGGGTGGAGGAACACACCCCGCTCCAAACCCATCCGGTTGCCATTCTTAGATTTGAGTCTTGTAATGATTTCAAGCAGCATCTTCGCAGTACTTAAATTTCATTTAAAATTACTTTGTTATTAGTTGTTTTAAAATTTTGGAAATTTTCTTTACTTATTTTATTCATTTTAACTAAAAAAATTTGAAAAGTAAAAAATTATTGTTTGAAGTTAAAAAAAAAGATCACTAAAACACGAATAAACCAAATTCTTGTTTAAGAAATTAAACTTATTAATTTTTGCCTATAGTTTCCTCTCTTTTTTTTCAAATTCAAGTATTTTTAAAATTGTTTTACGTGTTTCTAGACTAGAATCATTTAAAAATAAAAATAAATGACCAAATTTTAAAAAAAATTAAAAAACAAACAAATTGCAAAACAACAATATTACATACTCAGAAAATTATTTCAAAAGCTATCACACACATTTTAAAATTTTGAGACAATTTTTAGAATAATTTCGAGGGTTCAGAGTTTTATTTTTTTCTAATCTTAAAAAAAATAAATTTTAGACAATTCTTACTAAAAGTTTTACAGTGAAATTAATTATACAATTAGAAGCAATAAACCTAAATCACATACCTTTGTTAACCCTTTTAGATGAATTATAAGCTTTATTGAATTCAACCATTTTGAGGGGAAAAAAATAAGGAACAAGAAAAGGGAAAATAATTAAAGAATTCTATCTATGAAAAAGAAGGGGATGGATGCATCAAACATAAACAAAGCTTTATTCACAACATTATTATTATGGCAAATTCCATTCAAATAAACAAACACTCCAATGGTCCCTCTCTTGTCCCCAAAAGCAACCCAATGATATTCTCATATCAACTGATCACTGTACTCATTCCCTCCTTTCTTTTGCAATCTTTCTCTAGTCCCCATGCAGTTCTTTCTTTAAAAAAAATATATTATAGCACATATTTTATCATATTTTGCTTATTAAATTTTAATAATATAATTTTATCAAAATAAATTTATATAATAAAAGTTATAATATGTTAAAAATATATATATAATTATTTTATATAAAAAAATAAATAGTTAAAAGGCAAAAAAAATTTAAATTTTTAAATAAAATCTTAATTTTTTTTAATTAAAAAATACTAACCACTTCCTAATAACGAGTGAATAATAACAAATTTTGAGTAGTATTAAAAATTAAATTTTTTTTATTCAGAATTTAATTTTTATTATTATTATTATTTATTGCACAGTAAACGATAGTTAGTAGGGTCATTTTTAATTTTAAGTTAGAAGATAAAAAACAAAAAACAAAAAAAACAAAAAAAAAAATGGACTACAAGCCGTTTGACAAACAAACAAAGCCTATTTGTGAGATTTCACAAATGGTAGCGATTCCGGCTTTCATGCAGCAATTGCACTAAACTCAAACTATATTGACACAGTTCTCTTCCACTTGTTGCTGGGTGTGCCTCCCCACACTTGTCTCTCTTTCTCTCTTCTTCTTTGCGAGTTCCAATGGAGATTTTCACACCCCCTTCCTTCAACCTTCTTCTTCTTCTTCTTCTTGCTTCAATGCGCATTGCCGTCTCCGTTCCGGCATCCGATCCCTTCTCCGCCGCACTTCTGAGCTTCAAATCCGACCTAATCATTTCCGATTCCAACACTTTAAGCGACTGGTTCATCCCTTCTGGTTCGAACCCATCTGAGAAAATCCAAGCCTGTTTTTGGTCCGGCGTCACCTGCGACAACAACGCCTCTCGGGTCCTCGGCTTAGACCTCTCCATGAAGAATCTCGGCGGTGCAATCTCAGGAACCCAATTCAATATCTTCCCGGACCTTCTCGATCTCAACCTCAGTTACAACTCGTTCTCCGATCACCTCCCCGCCGGGATTCTCAATATCACCAATCTAAGAACCTTAGATGTCAGCAGAAACAACTTTTCCGGCCACTTCCCCGGCGGCGTTTCCAATCTCCGCCGCCTGGTTGTGCTCGACGCCTTCAGCAACAGTTTTTCCGGCCCATTACCGGCTGAAATCTCGCAACTTCAGTTCCTCAAGGTGCTTAATCTCGCCGGGAGCTATTTCAGTGGACCAATCCCTTCACAATACGGATCGTTCAAGAGCCTCGAGTTCATTCACCTAGCCGGGAATTTTCTGGGTGGTGAGATTCCGCCGGAGCTGGGTCGACTCAGCACAGTGACTCACATGGAGATTGGGTACAACTCTTTCGAGGGCAGCATTCCATGGCAGCTGGGCAACATGAGTGAGCTTCAGTATCTTGATATTGCCGGAGCAAATCTCTCTGGTTCAATTCCGATTCAACTCGGAAACCTCACCAAGCTTGAATCGCTTTTTCTGTTCAGGAACCAACTCAGTGGGCTAGTCCCGTCGGAGCTGGGGAGAATCGTCCCTCTCACGAGCTTGGATCTCTCCGACAACCTTCTTTCTGGGCCTATCCCGGAAAGTTTTGCAGAGCTGAAGAGTCTCCGGCTGCTCAGTCTGATGTACAACAAGATGACCGGAGTCGTTCCCGACGGAATTGCAGAGCTTCCCTCACTTCATACTCTTCTTATATGGAGCAATCTCTTTCATGGATCTCTTCCGAAAAGCATGGGACGACGGTCAAAGCTGAAATGGGTGGACGTTTCGACCAACAATTTCACCGGTGGAATTCCGCCATTGATATGCTCAGGAGGGGTTTTGTTCAAGTTGATCCTGTTCTCGAACAATTTGTCCGGCGGGCTTTCTCCGTCTCTCTCCAACTGTTCATCTCTTGTTCGTCTCCGAATCGAAAACAATTCCTTCTCCGGCGAGATCCCTCTGAAATTCAGTAATCTTCCTGATGTTACGTACATCGATTTGTCCAGAAATGGGTTCACCGGCGGGATCCCCGGCGATATATCCCAGGCTTCCAAGCTTCAGTACTTCAGTGTGTCTGATAATCCCGAGCTCGGAGGCACAATCCCGGAAAAAACATGGTCTCTTCCACTTCTTCAGAACTTCTCGGCATCCTCATGTAACATCACTGGGATTCTTCCGCCATTCCAGCTCTGCAAATCTCTATCTGTAATTGAATTGAGAAAAAACAGGTTGACGGGAACTGTTCCGGGAAGTATATCCAGCTGCCGGGTTCTTGAGAGAATGGATTTGGGAAATAACAATTTCACAGGTCACTTGCCCGAAGAACTTTCTCGTCTTCCTCTTCTTGCTGTTCTTGATTTGTCGCAGAACAGCTTCAGTGGTAAAATTCCCACAAACTTCGCAAATTCTTCCACCCTGAAGCTTCTGAACATATCGTACAACGCCATCTCCGGTTCAATTCCGCCAGAGAAGAGGTTCAGAGCGATGGGAATCAGCGCTTTTGTGGGAAATTCGGGGTTATGTGGTGCGCCGTTGCAACCTTGTCCCGGCACAGCAAGAATCTTCAATGGCTTCCAGTTGGGGATCCGGAGGACACAGAAGCTCGCCTGGGTTCTTATACTTTGTGCCGTGGTGGTTCTGTGCATAGCCGTCTCAGTTGTTGGATTATTCTACTTCCGGCGAGGAATCGAAGGCCGGTGGAGAACCGTTTCGTTCATCGGAACCCCTCATCGTTTCACAGCAAACGATGTTTTGAGGAGCTTCAATTCAGCAGAAGCAATCGAGACAGTGCCGCCATTAACGGGTTCATTTTGCAAAGCAGTTCTTCCCACAGGAATCACAGTTTCGGTTGAGAAGATCGAGATGGATGATGAAAAGATGAAGGCTGTGGCGGGATTCATAACCAGGTTGGGTAATGCGAGGCACGAGAATTTGAATAGATTGTTGGGGTTTTGCTACAACAAGAACGTTGCCTACCTTCTGTATGATGATTTGCCTAATGGAAATCTGGCTGAGAAGATGAAAGTAAAGAGGGATTGGGCAGCCAAGTACAGAATTGTGATTGGGATTGCAAGGGGGCTCTGCTTCCTTCACCATGAGTGTTGTCCTGTGATTCCCCATGGTGATCTGAGGGCTAGTAATGTGGTATTTGATGAAAATATGGAGCCCCGTTTGGCAGAATTTGGGTTTAAATTTCTGGTAAAATGGGACAAAAGTCCATTTCCAGCACCAACTTCTAGGATTAAGACAGGTACTCAATGTTTAACTTTTGCTGAAGCAAACATTGCATACCACATTCATTACTATTTCTGTCCACAAACACAACCGTTATTATTTTGATTCAGAAAATGTTCCTTAATTGTTTTGCCGAAACGAGCTGATAATAGAGATCTATGGTGCTATGGCCCTATGGCTAAATGAATCAAATGAAAATAGAAAACGGAAGCAATTACACAAAAACACAAGTATTCATCGGCTTAAAGCTTACATTCACGGCCAAAGATTGGCAAAGTAAACACTATATGACAAAAGAGAATATAGTAAGCCGGCAATATGCCTTATGCTACTACAAACCCCCAAGCTTACATTCACGGCCAAAGATTGGCAGAGTAAACGCTATGACATAGGAGAATATAATAAGCGGACATTATGCCTAACCCTCGCTACAAACCCCAATTCTCGACAAAGACCCAATATGTATGAAACCCTTACTAGACTAATAGGGTTGGATTGCACGGGGTGTCAACCGGATATAATTTAAGCCTGCATTAACTGTAGATGTAGTTTTTTGCTTTTGATAGAACATATTAAGATTCAACAAAGGAATGTTTCTTTTACCAGGAAAAGTAAAGAATTACAGTAGTCTTGATCTTTTGATAGAACAGATTTAGATTCAACAAAGGATTGTATTTTTTACCTGGAATAGTAGTCTTGTAGTGGGTATTCTTTGTCAATCACCCTTACATCCAAGAATTTGACTGTACTTGCACTAATGTCTAATGTTTACATAAAGCATAAGCTTTAGTCTTGCTTTCCCAACTGTCCTTTGTTTGAAAAACACAATTATTTTACCACTAAGATAGGTTCATTTCAGTCAGCCTGGTTCTTTTACCGTTTCTGATCTTTTTTTCTGGAACATGGAAAGTGTTATGTTTGGTGCATTTAATCTAACCCTTATTACTCTATAATGAGCGTAGCTCTCGGCCTACAGTTCTTACCCGTTTCATTATATTGGGTATTATACAACCCAGTTCGTTTTAGAGTATTTACCATATAAAAGGGTATATGCCAACTCCTTGTTTTTATGTGTAACAGTGTTGGATATTTTCAACTTCTTGTTTTTTTCTTTTTCGTAGTGATTTCTCTGCGATCTTTGTCCGTAGACATAAGCTTATAAGTTGAATCACATAAATCTTTGTGTACTGTGTGTGATTAATCTGATACTTATTCCCACAGTCCCACTGTATTTGTTCCATCACATCAGAAAGCTTGCCTTCTTGTCTAAAATTCTTTGCAGCTGAAAACAACAGTGCCATCAAAGAGGAGCTCTACATGGATGTTTTCAACTTTGGGGAGGTGATCCTGGAGCTGTTAACAAACGGAAGGCTGACGAAGGCCGGAGGAAGCATCCACAGTAAACCACCCGAGACTCTCCTAAGTGAGATTTGTCAAGAGAACGAAGTCGGCTCTTCCAATTCACTTCGAGAGGAAATAAAGGCGGTTCTTGAAGTTGCTTTGCTCTGCACCAGAAGTAGGCCTCGCGACAGGCCATCCATGGAAGAGGTGTTGAAGCTTCTATTGGGATTGAGGCCGCAAAAAAAACAACTGGACCCGTTAAAGGATCAATATCAACAGATATGAAAAGAAGCTTAGCTGATAAAGGTGAATATGTGAATTTTATTTGGTAGAGAGCATATTTCTGTCATTGTTACTAGAACTACTACTCTACTGTAAAATACAGGCCTATAGTTTTGTGTGCTCTTAAAGTACCTTTGTGTAAGAAAAATATTAACTATTTGTATTTGTTCGGCTTTCTCTGTAATTTTTTCTTGTGGTCAGAGACTCCTCACTCCATCGCCGCACCCCCCACCCAACCCAAAAGAGAGAGAGAGAGAGAGTAAGAAAGAAAAATAAATGTACAAATTCCATAAATACCTACCTTTAGGCATGATAAACACAATGTTTGGTCTAAATTGTGAGAACTTTGTTTATTTTGGTTTATTAGTTTATTGGTTTATTTTTGTCTTTTTTTAATATTTTTTTTCATATTTTGGTCGAAAAAATACTTTTCCAACTCATCTCGATGAAAAAAGTCAAAAAATATAATACTTTGATCAAAAGAGATAAAAAGCGCACTAAATATGAAAAAATAAGCAAATAATGAAATAAGCAATTATCCCAAACAGAGACCAAGGACATTACAAAGAAAGTGCAGGATAGTTAGCTCTGAGCTTGTTGATGCAGAAATTTGAAGTTGCATAAGATGTTCCAAATATAGTTTTTTCTTGTTGGGATTTTGTTAAAATGTCTAGAATATTTTTATTTTTATTTTTTTAAAGTTATAGGTAATGTTTGGTATTTTTGAAACTAATAACTTATAAATTGTAGCTTGTAACAGAAATTGTGATTGTTTGGTAAAAATTGTGACTAATAGTTGAAATAGAAAAAAATATTTATTAATTGTAGCAGAAATTGTAGTTTTAAAAAATTTTATAATTTATAATTAAAATTAATAACAAAAAGTTAAAAACTAAGCTTTGCCAAACACCAATAGTGTTTGGAATAATAGCATGGCCTTTTTTGTAGTTAGGAGTGGAGTCAGCTTTTTAATTGGAGATATCAAAATCTTTTCATTATTAAAAGAAAATTTAAAATGTTTGAGATATGTATAGCCTCTGTTTCTAAAAAAAATGAAAAAAATTAGTAGACTTTTTAGAGATGCCAAACAATTTAGTTTAAAAATTAGCTTTTTAACACTCAAAAAAAAATTTAAAAAAAAAACCTTTCTAAAGATGCCAAGGGGTTTAGTAACCTAATTATAAAACTTAAAATGACTACACAAATCAGATAAATAACCAAATCTCAGCTTCAGCCACGCTCATCAGCAACTTGCAAAAAGAGAGAGGGAGAGAGATAGCTGTTCAGGAAAATCGAACCATTGCACGACATGCTGAAGCACGCGCCAATGTGGTTGTCACTAGCAGCGCCAGCCGACTTGGTTGAGTGTCACGAGCTCCTTTCAGTGCCTTACGATGTCTCAAATATGTGCCTTAGTGCACTTAAAGCTAAGGCCAAGGCAAGCCTAGCCCCATGACATCGAGCCATGCCACACATTTCTAGTCCGACCTCCCGCAACTTCCACCACAATGTAACTAATAAAGATGCAAGGGGAGCTTGTTTATATATAGATAGACGGACGCAGAATTTTAATTTAAAATGAACGAATTATTTTTATAAATTTTTAAAAGAGCACATACTAAAAATTTTTTTAAAAATTTTAGAAAGACGAACCTATATAATTATGAAATATTTTAAACTAATACTATTATAATATTGAGTTTTTTTAAAATTTTAAGGAGCCAGCCGCCCTGTCCGTCCCGTTAAGTCCATCTATGTTTATGTATGCGTGTATGTTATGCCCATGGACACGTGCAATTGGTTCTAAAATAAAATCATGAAAGAGAGGTCTCCATAAATTTGCACAAATGATAGGTTGCACAAGAAAATCATTATCTAATTGTAAGTGCATAGGCCATAGAGTATCAGTTGAATCCAAACCAAGTCTCGGTGCCAAGAACTGGCTCTGGGATCTGCAGATGCCCAACACAAGAGCATAGCTCTATCCTCACTGGCAGTATCGACCGAAAAAAATACTCTGATACTTAAAGTTACCACACAATTCGAGATAATCTCTAATATATATTAATGAAAAAGAAGTTTTCGTGAAAATGAACTGAGAGCTCCAAATGTCCATTTTAATTTTCTAGAATTTTTTACTTAAAAAAGATTTTAAAAATATTTAATTGGCTAATTTTTCTAACTAAATTGTTTTTAAATTTGAAAATATCTCAAATAAATCTATTAGTTAATACACATCCCTTAATTTATGGGATCTTCTTAATCTCTCCCCATGATTATGAATAAACTAATTTATTTAAATCTCTATAATTATGAATAAACTAATTTATTTAAGTACTATTTATTTGATATTATTGTGTTTTCGTTTCTTTTTTATGAGTTAAGTATTTTTTATAGGATTGTTGTGAATCACATTTCATTTTATGTGTGTTTCTTTTAAAAGTGTAGAATATGAAAAAAAAAAAAAAGGTGTGCTATTTTTTTAATTTTATGTTTACAAGTTTTTCTATTATCCCATTATGCAACATGTAAAACCAGATAAAATTCTTTGTTTTAATATTCAATATAACTAAAGAGACGATTTTGTGTTAAGAAACAATTATTCTAAAGAGTATTTATTATTTTTGCTCATTAAATATAGGGATTACATGTAAAAAACAATTGAATATGAAGATATATTTATATCTCATTTTATCCTCTTTTTTTTTTTATCTTTACTCATTTTAATATTCATCAATCATTGTTTTTTTTTTATCATATTATTTTTAACTCTCATACCATATTATTTTTAACTTTTATTAGTATCATTACTTTTATAATTTATTAATTATTCTCAATATATCTATGCTCCCACCCCATTTCCGCCACTTCTTCAATTTTTTTTGTCTCGCCCCAAGCCCCATTAAAATAAGGAACGAGAATGTAGATGAAAGACTTCAAACTCACCCCATTGTCATACCTAGATATAGTGGCCAAATATGATAATATGCGATAGCGGTTGAAGATAGTTTGACAATAACGTGTGCTGACAGTGAAGTCAAAATACTTAATTAAAAAGGTTTGGTAAATATAGTCACCAATAGACAATAGCTAAATGTAATAAAAGAAATAAAAGAATGTGAAAACGAGATAACCAATAATTTTATGAGACGCATCTATACTATTACATATAACAACATGTTATAATTTCTTTGTTGCTCAAAATTCTATTTGGGATATTTTAAGAATTTATAATGTTTTAATATCTAATAATTATGTGTCACAATTTAATTGGTATAAATTTAAATATTGATAGATCTAAATTCGAATCTTGGTCTTAATTATCCTTATTAGGTTTCAGTTACTATCTTCATATTACTACTTTTACATTCTTTTAATAAATTTCAAGATTTTGTAAAAGTACATTAGTGTCTATTCTTCAATATTTATCTTTTACTTAACACATCTTTTCATGATAACAAATGTTAATAATACGATATAGCATAAATAGACATTAGATGCATTGACAATAATACAACATGATATGCCTATATTCAATATATATTTTTTGGTAAAACATATATTTGCAACATGTTATGGGCAAGATATTATCAATTTTGTTTGTATTTTTATAAATATTAGCACTTTAAACCGTACTTCTATGCACGTAATAAAAGAAATATATTCAATGGTATATTAAAATTTAGAGTAAATTATACTTAGCTTCTATGAGATTTAAGTTTATTACAGGAACCTCTCATGTGGTCTATGAAATTACACTAACTTCATCTGAGATTTAATTTTAACATTAATTGCACATAACCGTTAAATTTTTAAACAAATCTTTATGATCCAATCCGTTCATTATGTAAAACTCGTTGAGTTTGTTGAGCATATAAAAATTTAGATTCAACCGATATCTGTAACTAAGTGATTGAATAAGATCTCCTAATAAATAAATAAATAAAAATTATTCAATCACTTAGCTACAGATATCAGATGAATTTAAATTTTTACATGTTAAACAAATTCGACGAGTTCTATGTAATAAACGGATTGGATCATAACAATTTGTTCGAAAATTTAACAATTTAATGCAATTGATGTTAAAATTAAATCTTATGAGAAGTTAGTATAATTTCAGATATCACATGGGAGATCCCTGTAATAAGTTTAAACTTTAGGAGAGGTAATTGTAATTTACTCTAAAATTTAAATTCACATTATTTTGATTCAAAATTGGTTAAGCTCACAAAAATTCACTAACTTCGTAAAACCTGAACATGATTTATTCTTGTAAGTCAAGTAATTTAAACAATTTATGATTAAAAAAATCATTTAAATAAAATGGGATTTAAAAAATGAAAAAATTCTATTAATCCCTTAAGCCCTTTTATAAACATATTGAAAGATATCAAAAATAATAATAATTAAACATATAATATATTTTTTTCGCAAATAGTCATTAAATTGGTGAATAGAGTTACAAATAAAAATATATATAAATATGAGGTCAACTAATTTTGTTACATATATATTTTAACTTATCATGATTTAATAATACTTGAAAATATGGACATATTAATAAAAATAGTAGAGACTAGGGCTCATTTGTTTGAACGGTGAATATTTTTGGGTAAAATATTGTATCTATTTTTTAATTTTTTTTTATAAAAAGAACGTAAAATAAGTAAAATATTTTACATCGAAAGAACAAAATTAATTTACATAAAAAAAATTATAAGTTGTTTTTCATGTCAACAGTAATGATAATAGTAGTGACGACAATGGTAGTAATTGTGAGAATGAATGCGCAATAATTTAAAGGTGATAGTGACATCGGTTGTGGTAGTAGTGATAGTGGTAGTGGCGGCAATGACAATGGTAACAATGGTGGAGGTGACACTAACAACGACAGTGGCAGCGATGGTGAGGGCGATGGTGCTAGTGGCACTGGAGAGGAGAGGACAATAGTGTGCAGTGGTAGTGAAGATAGTGGCAGCGATAGTTATGGTGGTGCAATCAATAGTAATGGTAGTAGTGGCGACAACTGTGGTGGTGGCGACGACCGTGGTAATGCGGTAATAGTAACAACGACGTGATGATAGCGACAATGATGACAATGACGATAATAGCATATTTTGATCAATTTTAAAAAAAAATCCTAAAAGAAGTATTACCCAAATACCTAAAAAAAATAAAAGAATGTTTTCAGCAAAATAATTTTACATTAAGAATATTTTCTATTGTAAAATATTTTGTATCAAAATAAACAGAGATCAGATATACTTAGACTCTTTACGGTGTTAACATTTGATTTTTTCTTCTATATATCGTACAATTTAAATCATAAATTAAGAATTTGAATGACATTACTTGTGAGACATAGTCTTGTTTTAATTAATGTAATTAAATAGTTGTATGATAGTTTACCTACGTAGTATTATATTTGGGCATGTACTCAATATATTTGTGTGGCTAGTGGGCTTGATAGTTTTTTAAAAGGTTTCGTTGGACCCGTTTGTGTACGTAGAGGTTTAAAAAATTTAATTTATGGATAATTTTTTTTATTTTAATAATTTTTAAAAATGTAAAATTTTAAATTAATATAAAGTTAAAAAATTATTAATTTCGAATTAATTTAAATATTCGTATACGAATTAAATACATCGCGAAGGCCTAAGCACATTTTTTAGCATTATTTGAACTAGTGGCCTATGATGTTATGCCAAAGGTTTAAGAGAACCTATCACTCAACGGCTCTTTTACCAAATTAAGTAAATTTTTTAACTTAATTAATTGATTTGAGCTTTTAAAACTTAATTCTTATCTTACATAAAAGCGTATTTAGTAAACACGTTTTAATAAAAAATGTGTTTGCTAAACACGCTTTAAGTTTAATCTTGAAAAAAATGAAAATAATAATATAAAAAACGTGTTTAGCAAGCACGCTTTTTGAATTTATACATAAAACGTGTTTAGTAAATACGTTTTTAATATAAATTTAGTTTTAATGAAAACGTGTTTACTAAACATGTTTTATGTTAAAATTAATTTTCAATGAAAGCATGTTTAGTAAATATATTTTCAGTATAAATTTAGTTTTAATAAAAACGTATTTGGTAAACACGTTTTATGTTAAAATTAATTTTCTATGAAAGCGTGTTTACTCAACTCGCTTTCAAGCTTATTAATAAAACATGTTTGGTAAACACGTTTTATATTAAAATTCATTTTCAATGAAAACGTATTTTATAAACACGCTTTACTTTGAAATTCAGTTTCATTGAAAACATGTTTAGAAAACACGCTTTCAGTTTAATTACTGCATTGTATTTAATATACATTTTTGGTAATTGGTTTATTTAATTTTTAAATATTTTCAATTTTTTATAAATTTTAGTTTTATTTTTATTTTTTCATTCTTCTTGATAACAAGAATAAAATAATATTTATGATTAATTTTTAGTTAATTATTCAAAGTTTAATTAAAATTTTATTTTAATTAAGTTAAGTT
>JAOTRH010117873.1:0-14956 GCA_034768845.1 Heliamphora exappendiculata
GGTGCAAAAAATAACGAGATGCGCCTTGGCATTTGTTCAAGAAGCAATGATGTTGTGGAGCCCCTGATAAAGCCTCAGTGGTATGTAAACTGCAACAGTATGGCCAAACAAGCCCTTGATGCTGTCTTTGATGAGGAAAATAGGAAAATGGAGATCATTCCTAGACAATATGCTGCTGAATGGAAGAGGTACTCTCACTTGTCATTTTACATTACAAAGTATTTCATGCCATTTTGGGGAACAATGTATTAGAAATGTCATGAAGCATTTCCTCTGCCGCTTTGCTCTATATCTCTGGATCTTCATTTGTTGGCCATAATTCAGTAGTTCCTTTCTAGAGGTCTTTACATATTGAATTGATGTTTACCTGTGACTTTATCCATATTTTTCATAAAAAGGTACAAAAGTTGGTCCATAAATGGATATTATTTTCCAATTTTAGAAAATTTAACTTGGAGCCTTTTTGTAATCCTAGTAATTGTGAACTATAATACGTTGGTATCATAGTACTGAATTTTGAATTTCAAACAACCACAGATGGCTTGAGAATATTCGTGATTGGTGTATCTCAAGGCAGCTATGGTGGGGGCACCGTGTTCCTGCATGGTATGTGACACTTGAGGATGATGAACTGAAAGAACTTGGTGCATACAGTAATCATTGGGTGGTTGCTAGAAATGAGGAAGAGGCTCGAACGGAGGCTAAACGAATATTTGCTGGCAAGGAGTTTCATATTTCTCAAGATCCTGATGTACTGGACACCTGGTTTTCTTCTGGTCTTTTTCCATTGACTGTATTAGGTTGGCCAGATGATACAAATGATTTGAAAGCATTTTATCCAACTTCGGTGCTTGAAACTGGGCATGACATTCTCTTTTTCTGGGTTGCTCGTATGGTGATGTTGGGAATTGAGCTGGGAGGTGATGTACCTTTTGGAAAGGTGAGTGGATTTTATCCTTCATGTAGAGGCTGTAAAACCATGATAGGTAGCTCATCAGATGCTATTTTGTGTCAGACCAGCACCTGCATTGTGTCCGGTGATGTTTGCTTCATAGTTTTAAAAAGCAGCCATTACCATTATGTAACGGTTTCGGTGGTCTCCGTTATCTGTTACGACTGGTTTTTCGGTGTTAAAAAAAATTCACAAGTGTAACGGCTGTTATCTGTTACGACTGGTTTTTCGGTGTTAAAAAAAATTCACAAGTGTAACGGCTGTTACACCTTCTGTAACAGCCGTAATGGTGGTGTAATGGGCAAAACGGATTGAAACGGTACCGTTATGGCCGTTACGGCTTGTGTAACAAGATTTTAGGTCATTAATTTTCTAATTTCGTTTTTTCATCAACAGATCCTACGTTTTCTATTATTTTCAATATAAAATTATTCATAATTGTCCGACAAACCAAATACTACTTAGGCGTTGTGAGATTTGCCTCAAATATCTTTAATTTCACAATAATCGGTTAATTTTGCTCTTCATTGTTAACTTTCAACTCTTCAACATGTTCATTCTTCTTCCAATTTTGATGAGTTCTTTAAGATTCATATTTGTTAAAAGCTAAATAATTGGTTTGATTCAAATTCATATTTCTTGAAGATCCAATATTTATAAATTCGAATTTTTATAATGCTTAGCAATAGGTAGAAAATATGATGTTCACAAGTATTTTGTTTTTTAGAAAATTATTCAACATCCATGCTTGTTTTCAAACTCCCTCCAAAAAAAATTAGACATATACAAATTGAAATTCAAACAAAAATATAACTTTTGGAATAGTGAATTCAAAATTATAATTTAATTAACAAATCAAATATTGTGCTTTAATATATATAATATTTTATAGTTATTAAAAATTTAATGATATTTTAGTTGTGCATTATGAATTTATAATACACAAATTCATTAATTACTATAAAAAATAATTAAACTATTAAGTTTAACTAGATTATATAGTAAAAAAATTAAGATATGTATTGAATCATGTTTAGAAAGTAAACAAAATTCATCAAAAATTATTTTAAACTTCAATAAATATATTTATGGGATAAAAAGATGTAAATTAGTTATTTTTTATTGAGTTGTGCAAAAAATAAAAAAAATTCACAGTTCCGGGTATCGCTATTATTACGTTACGGCCGTTACACCTCGAAACCGCGTCATCGCTACCGTTGCCGTTACTGTTACACCAACTGCTACCGTTATTTAAAACTATGGTTTGCTTTATGTTTCAGTATGTTTTATTACCAGTTCAAATTGTGCACGAGGTTCTTACACTGTAGAAGCCAGGTGATAATTCCTTGCTTCTATTGTTTTGGTAATTCGGGGTGGGAGGGGGCATGTATTTTTCCTCTTCCAGGAAAACGTAACCAAAAATTAGGAATAGCTTCCAATAAATTTTTTTGATTTTTACGATTTGGGACAGGCCTTAAAAAGAAACAAAAGGAACATTGTTGTAATTTAAGATTTAAGAGATAGATGGGGGCAGTGGATTTTCGTTGCATTCTTAGTTTATTCAGATATACTTGCCAATTATTTTTGACATCTTTGCCAATTTTCTATTGAAATGAATGAAGCAGATTCAGGGATGTTTTGGACTGTCTACAGGTTTATTTGCACCCCATGATTCGTGATGCTCATGGACGTAAGATGTCCAAGTCTTTAGGAAATGTTGTTGATCCTCTTGAAGTAATAAATGGAATAACAATTGAAGGTCTTCAAAAAAGACTGGAGGAGGGCAACTTAGATCCAACAGAATTAGAAGTTGCAAAGGGTGGACAAAGAAAGGACTTTCCTAATGGTATTCCTGAATGTGGTGCTGATGCACTTCGTTTTGCCCTTGTCTCTTACACGGCACAGGTGCATGCTTTTCTGAATACCTGTTTTTCTAAGATTTTACTATATTTTCTTGTCATTTTAGTGACTTTATCTCCTTTTGTCCTTCTAGTCTGATAAAATAAATCTGGATATCCAAAGGGTTGTCGGCTATCGACAATGGTGTAATAAGCTGTGGAATGCAGTGCGATTTGCCATGAGCAAACTTGGAGATGATTACACCCCTCCAACAAATATAGCTCCAGATGTCATGCCATTTAGCTGTCAGTGGATTCTCTCTGTATTGAACAAGGCCATATCGAAAACAGTATCATCCTTAGATTCATATGAGTTTTCTGATGCTGCTACCGCAGTGTATTCGTGGTGGCAGTTCCAGTTGTGCGATGTGTTCATTGAAGCAATCAAGCCTTACTTTGCCAGTGATGATCCAAAATTTGCATCTGCGAGGAGTTCTGCACAAGATACCTTGTGGGTGTGTCTAGACAATGGGCTACGGTTACTTCATCCATTTATGCCTTTTGTCACTGAAGAGCTGTGGCAGCGCCTGCCTTCATTCAGGGATTGTACGAAGAAAGAATCAATTATGATATGCAAGTATCCATCAGTAGTAGAGGTGAGACTTATTCAGTTGAAGAGTCTAATGTTCAAAACACCAAACAGTAACAACGTTCATTTGGGACTGCCATTTATTTCTTTTGATTTAAGGGATCTCTGATGTATGGAGTTAATGCTATGTTTAGGACGAGAGAAAGTAGGGAAGAGAAGAGAAAAGTTCTAAATATCAGTTATTTATCTTGCTTGGATTAGGATTAGGCGAAAAAAAAGAAACGGGGGAAGATAATTTCTACAAATCTCTCTCTTTTATACAGGAATCTTCATACATATTAGGGGATTTGGAAAATTATGCACAAGTTATGATCTTTTAGCCCCCTACTTTTTCTTTACTTTCTTCCTAATCAAATAGGGGAAAATGAACTAATTTGTTTTCTCCTTTTCTCCTTTTATTTTAAGTTTTTTTCTCCTCTCTTCTCTTTCACCCACCAAATTTAACGTAAATTTTTTTGATCGACACTTGAGATATATTGCTTTCTTGATGGTTTGACTATTGAGATGGGATTATTTCAAGCAAAAATAAATGCACAATACAAGTTATCTCAAGGTCTGGATGATAGTACAACACACTTGACTGATTCTTGGCTTAGTTTGTATGATCAATGGACAATTGACATATACCAAAACCTCATTAGTGGTGATGCACAAATCATCCGTCTATAGGTGCCGATAAACATATCACACTGAAAGTTTAACTTTCTTGTTTGGTAGAACATATAGTTGCTTCTTCAGCTTGATTCTCTTGCATTATGAAACACTTGATTGTCCTAAGGTTGCATGAAAACGGGACAATTGCTCTATTCCTATTTTTCATTTCACCGACTGATTAGGTAGCAGTGCAGCAAGCCATTAATCATATTATGTCTTGTAAACTGCAAGATATGTCTGCATAAGTGTCCCCTTCATTGTTTTGGTTCTCTTTTGGGTTATTTATGGGTGGGGGTAATGGGGTATCATGGTATATTGGCCAATATTAAGCTGTGTTGGACCAACCCATATCATAAGCAATATCTGTATTGAAACACAGTTCTTTGAACTAGAGTTTTTAGTTGGTTACCCTATTTTGGTAAACCACTCAGCTCTGTCACATAGCATCACCACTTCAGTTTTGAGGTGAAGCATGGGCTGATCACACATATGTATGCTTCCTTGGGGAGCCATGCTGGAAGGTAGCTAACACATTGCCCTACCCTTTGGCCTAGGCTTTAAAGGGACTAGGTATCCTGGCCACCTTAACACATCACTGGCTCGACTGTGGACACTTCGCTTAGGTGTGCCCCCTCACGCTTTTTCTCTTCTGGCACTTGTACCTTCAGTTGAGCACCATGTCATCTGCTTGATTTTCCTCGCTCACCTTAACCTCTGACGAGCAATGCTTGGATCTTGTGAGCCACTATATGGGAATCTTCCAAAATGTTACTAGTCTAGGTCAGGAGCTGGGCCTAGTAACCTTGCTCGGGATCACTAGAATTGAGGTTTCATTGAGGTGCTGTGGCCTCCCCTCCCTTGAGGGAACTTGCATGTCAACCGATCGTCCCAAGAAAGGAGTTTTGGCCAAGACATGTCTACTACCTTTGAAGAACACACCAACATCATGACACGGTTTCAGAGCTTTATCATATCTACCACTTGCAGTTCGCAAGATACAACCCCAAGGCCTGTCATGAGCACAATGAGTAGATGAGAAACATCCGAATTATTGATCTAGGCCATTAAACCACCTCTCTGTGGAAAAAATGTCCACCATGGTTCAACCCTCCTAGACAAAGAGGCCTCCGTGCATAAATTGTAGGATCTCCATTCGTTTCTCCACTACCATCCTCTAAAATTGCACTGCCTCTGATCTCTCTCTTCCTTCACTTACTGTGATATTGGGCTATCTCAGTGCTTAATATCTTCCCAGGGCCCTATTCTGGCTATCATAGAGTCCACTAGCCACACCTTGCCAATTGTAATTAATATTAATGGAAATCCACGAAGCAGGCATCATTTTTGGCATAGAGGATGCTTTGTGTGTGACTTAGTTTAATGTTGGTGGGTGTGTCAGGTGCTTAGTTCATACTTCTTATTTTTAGTTTGGTTGTATGCTTTATTATGGAAGAGGGCTTGCTGAGCGGTTCTTTGACTTACACTTATGGTTATCCTATAGTTGGGCTAATGCTTTAAAATTTCCTAGGCCAGGGTATTCATAGTTACTGTTTGTTCCTAGAACATTAATTATTTGAAAACAGAACATTTTAACCTGCGCATTTGATTGAGCTGTCCCGATGATTTGAAGCTGAAAAGTTAATTTACGTCTTAATTCTCGTTTGGGCCTAGAACCCAATGACTGAATGATGACTCCCCCCCAACCCCCCCACCCTCGCGCTCTTCTATGTACCATTTATTGTACTAATAAGCTGTCTGATCTAAAAAGTAATATCAATCAATGCTCCTCCTTAACCTTAATTTTATTGTCTGCAGTGCTGGACAAATGATAGGCTAGAGTATGAGATGGATATGGTTGAGTCTGTGGTGAAATCACTGAGGTCACTCAGATCATTGATGCCTGCAAAGGAAAGGCATGAAAGGTAGTATGTTCAAATGATACAAACCTTGTTTTTTTGTTCTTTGGTTTTAGAAGTATTTCTGCTTGATAAGTAATTTCAGTAAAGTATTTGTATTTATTTTTAATTTTCATCCCTAATATTGGAACATAGTCCAGTCATAATTTTCATCCCATTCCACTATTTTTAATTTTCATCCCTAATTTTAGTTGCCATCGTAGGTAGGTATATTGAATCAGGGGTGATTATGATGCTTCCAATTGGGTATGAAATTTCTTGAATTGTTGGCACACTTTAAATTGTGCAAGCAAACGAGTATTTCGTGTAAGAGCAGTTATTTAACCCTTGACATAGTGGAATGGGAAAAAGTAATTCATCTAGCGAACGCCAATTGATTGGAACACAAGGTTTGGTTTGAGAATATTTAAAGTAATGAGATGTGATGCACTGTAGATGCTGGGGCCATCCTACCAACTAATACCAGGGTCTTGATATAAATGAAATTTTATGAGGAAATGGACATATCACTAACATATTCAATTCACATTCCAAATTTAAAATCAGTAGTTGGATAGCTTGAAGCAGGGTATTCTATTTGTTGCTGATGTTATGAGTAACTTCCAAAAACAATAGTTGGATAACCTGAAACATGATGTTACGCTGTAGCTGCTGTTTTAAGTAACCTTTTTAGATGACTAGATGGAGTTTAGAATTCATCATGTTATTAGTTATTACCAATTCTCTTCCCTTCTACAGTGTTGACAAAGAGATGTTTGATCACGCTAGTATGAAAAGTACACAAGATGTTTAGGTTTATACTCTGTGGGCTCTTGTTATTCGATTTCCTCCAGGGAAATCATTTTATTAATTTGGCTGCAAAGCATGTGATAGTGCATAAGCTATACAATTTCCTTTTACCGCTGCATTGTAATGGTTTTGGTGGAGTACAAATGATTTCTGTAAATGTTATATAGCTTCATTTCCCCTAAAATATGAATGGCTGGGTTAGTTCAGGTTTTCTGAGATTCATTTATTGAGTCATAACTTGGGGAGAAAGGGTAGGATACGAGGAGAAGTCATTTTTCTTCATTTTTGTTTTTTTAAAAAAAAATTATAGCTCTATTTAAGATTTGGTTTGATTTGTTCTGAAATCTATTTTAGAATATTCTCATAATAGTAGCAAAATGCTTCTATTTTCAGGCGTGCCGCTTTTGTACTCTGCCGAACCAATGCAGTAGAAGAGATTGTCAAAAGCCATGAACTTGAGATTTCCACTCTTGCCACATTATCATCTCTGAAGGTATATATGTTGATCTCTTGTTGTGTGGGCTGTTTGATGTTTAAGAAACAAAAAGGAGTCACTTCTGGAGTCTGACTCATTCAGATTCAGCATTCATATCATGACCTTGAGTCTAGTACAGGCTTTCTAAATGGACTAGTAAAGCTCAATCAGCTCCATACTCAGCTTGATGTGGCTTGTAAATTCTAGCATTTAAAAAATGCAATTTAATAGATCAATGCCCGTAGGTAATCTGCACAAATTTCCCTTGCTTTTGTAGTTTATCTGCCAGAGATTTAGTTGAGATGTGGTCCTGGCGTGGCATGCCAGTTTTTTTTTTTTTTTACATCATGATAGCGAGTTTTTGAAAACTGTCCTTTACTTGGGAATCTAAATCTCTTAACTGAAATATGTACGTACATAACAATTGTACTTCTGAGCATTGCCTTTATCATGTAATTCACCGTAGCATCTTTATCCTAGAATGCAAATCAAATTGAACCATCTGAGATACTCATGCCTGCTTGCCAAGCTGAGCCCAAATGTAGGGAAGAAAACATTTGGCAAACTTGAGACAAGTTCGAGGATTTCGATTAGTTAATCCAGGCTTGAATACCCTCTTAGTTTGATTTGGTGGTGTACAACAATAGAGTGGCTTTTCTTGAATCTCGCTGTAACTGTTCATCCTTTGTTAATACTTTTCTTAATGGGTGCGTGTTGGGGATGCCAAAGACAAGCCTCATGGGGATTTAATAGTTTCTACATTTATGGTGAGCAGCTTTTAGAGGAAGCTGTGTTTACAGATCGAACTGGATGCATGTTAGTGCTCATTTATTTTTGTCGAAATGTATAGAATTATTGTTGCTGCCTTGCTGCGTAGGCTGGAGTTCTGGGGGTGGGCCATAGTAAATCTTTTCTATAAGGGTTTATTTCTTTTTCTGCATAGAGACTGTTGGATTTCAGTTTGTTCTTCTTTTTGTAATGTTAAAGTTCTTACCCTCAAAATGAACCTTTCCAGGTTCTAAGGGAGAATGATGGTGCTCCAATTGGATGCGCAGTATCTATTGTAAATGAATCCGTTTCTTCTTATCTCAAGCTTCGAGGAACTCTTAATGCAGAAGCGGAACGTGAAAAGCTCAAGAAGAAGATGGAGGAGTTACAAAAGTAAGTGCCTCCTCACGACTGAAACTCCTTACTGCCATATACAACTTATGTTATTGTTGTGATGATATGGACATGCTAGCTCTAATGCTGTTGCAAGTGATGGATTGTGTATTGTTGGAGGTTGTGCATTTCCTCATGCATACTGCCTATGCAACAACCTTACAGAATTACAAAGTAACAAAAAATGAAAGTGGCACGATTGCCATTCTGATTAACTACACGCTTCAAAGTATTGTTTTAATATTAGCTCCAGATATTTGAAAAATTGAAGATTGTGGAGCTCAATAGTAACAATAATAGGAATTACACGATACAAACACATTAGTATGCTTAGACAAATAAATAAAAATATAACATCGATTTGGATTAATAATGGAAATGATGATTACTTGTGTAAAGGATTTTGAGGTCCCAGTCATACCTGAAAAATTATCTTGAGTAGACAACGTAGGAAATCTTGCATAAAATAGGTCCAAGTACATGGAAGTGAGGTGAGATTAGCGTATAAACTAGTAATGAGATGGGATTAATAATGAGGTGATAGTAATTTTTTTGTGTTTGATTTAGGTAGAATTAGATAACGAATTAGACAAATTCATGTTTGATTTGGGTGGGATAGGATTATATTTGTTAATTTTCAATATTACTCTTATATTAAAAAAATTAATACATATATTTTTTATTTTTTAAAATAAGCTAATAAGTTGTTTTTTTTAAAACTAAGTTAAATAAACTAATAAGTTAATCTTTATGTTATTTATTTCGACTTGTTTCATTTTTTATTAATTTTTTGTAAATCTTTTAAATTAACTCATTGGAGCGATTTTTAAATATATAATTTATTATTAAAAATAAAAAACAATAAACAAAAAAAAGAATAAGAGATTTCAAATTCCACCATGGAAGCTTTGGAGTTACAGAGTACAAGTATGAAAAGGCAATTGCAATTCTCAGCTCACCGGAGCTTGATAAAGTCGTTTGCAGTAGTAATCTGAATGGATTGGATTACTAATAACGTCTTTCATAGGGCTCGTTTGATAACTCGAACTGAATTGGATTGGATTAGTAGTAAGGTGAAATTGGTAATGAGGTGGAATTAATAGTGAGGCGAGATTAATTTTTTTGTGTTTGAATTGAATAGAATTAAATAACAGATTAGATAATGATTTATCCTTGTATTAAGTTAATTTATTTTAAACTTAACTTAAATAAATTAATAAGTTAAATTTTATGTTATTTATTTTAATATTTTAATATTTCTTATTATTTTTAAAAAAATTTAAATTCATTTCTTAATTCAATATTTCTTAATCCCACACCTCTCCCCCTCACTAATTATCCTTCATATGGTGAACTAGTAATTCGTCCGGATAACTAGTTCGGAGGCTTAACAAATATCGGATTGGATTATACTCCAGACTAATAGTCCGGGGGGGACTAATAGTCAGCCGAAACAAACGAGGCCATAGGGTATTGGCAATCCGACAGTTTTGTGGCATTAAGAGTCCCAATGGATTAGTAGTCCGACTCAAGCTTTTGGAAACATAGTATTAGTTGGCCCAACGGATGCATAAGCCAGTCCAACCATCTACTATGGTTATCAAACATGGCCTTAGTATTTTATGGGGTAGAAAGGTAGCACTTGTGTTTTTTCAGTTTCTCCCATGAGCTGGTCTTTTTTTAACCTTGCCTGGCCTTGTTCAACTTAACTTGCTACCACCAAGCAGCTGCCCTACCTAGGAGCCTGGTTGCCACCAAAGGAACCAGTTTGTTAGCGGGGACCTCTTTAAAATCTAGAACTTCTTCAATGGTGGCAATCCAATCAGAAAACTCCTCTAGCGCCAAACCTCCCTGAAACTTAGGAATCTCGATCTTCAGACTAGCTTTCCAGCATCGGGAATCATGGTTGTTTACCATGAATCCTTTGCCCCTCTCCCTCAACTGCTGGTCAGCAAAAGGGTTAGTGGCGAAATCATTATCCGAAACCTTCTCTTCCACGTTGGGATGTCAGTTTGGTTGACGATTGCAAGGTAGAACGGCCGCGATCAAGACAGTCATATGCTCCGTTAGGGTAATAATGGACTCATCCATGCACGTCATTCATTTCTCTGCTCGGGCCTCTCGTGCAGCGTCATCCCGCTCATACACCTTATCGACAGCGGCAAATTTTCTTGCTCATCCCCTGTTGGTAGCACCTCCTTGTGCCATGGTCAAGTCGTGACAAATGTTAGGTTCTGATACTAACTGATGCAGAGAAGTGTATTGGGCCCATCAGCTAAGGAATTAGCAACATCGAAATCTATAAGCTTGCTTGAATTAGATATACAGTCTCTAAAAACAAGGACTATATTGAGAAAACTCTCTCAAGTTTTTAATTTTAATAATCAACTCCCCAGTCCAAGGCTCGTACAAATTACTTATAATGGTAAAATCTGAAGGAATTAACCCTTGTCTCTATTCATTTGCTGGAATAATCATCTGAGTTTGTAATTTTTTTAATAGACAACGGGACAACCTAACAAAGACTATGGATGCTTCTGGGTACCGAGAGAAGGTTCCTCCTCATATTCACGAAGAGAATGTGGCCAAGCTTTCCACGCTCATGCAAGAAATTTTGTCTTTTGAAGAAGCTAGCCAGCATCTGGAATGTGAAATTGCAGCAGAAACATCAGGAAATGATTAATAATGATCAGTCCTCAAATTTGTAGTGTTCTAATTTATGGGCTGACTAACATTGCAAAACCCCTAGATAAAGGCCAGTGGTTGAACATCCTGTTCATGTCAATTTGAATTTTCTTTCTGATTTTTATCAGAATGGTGATTTTGTAAGGCTCCAAACTTTGACATGTTATGCATGAATTATAGTTAATACAAATTCTCTTCTTGTGCAAAATGCAGAAACTCTATTGTTGAGCGTTGCTTGTGGACAGGATGCATTCTCAATCAATTCTCTTGTTGAAATGGAGATTCATAGTTTTTTTTTTCCGCGTGTTTATTTTTGCTTAATTTTGTCTTCTCACTTCTTTTATCTTTTGATTGTTTTTTTTCTTGACTTATTCTTGTCTTTTCTAACATTTTTTTAAAATTTGGATAAAAAGATTTACCTTGTTGGAAATATCAAAGTGTAAAGTAATTTGATTAAAGGATAAAAAAAATTATTAGAGAGAAAACGCGGGGCGAAATCAATCTGCTTTGTTTAAAGGAAACGTTGGAGTTGTTTTCCCGGGAAAATACTAAAGCCAGAAAGTGGCTAGCATTATTAAGAAGTTTATTTTTCAAGTGCAAGTGATACACATGAAATTGACGAAACAATCTGGCGGTCGCTCAAAAGAGTCTTTAATTAAACAGTAGAAAATTTCTTATCCATATGTCTCATTTCTTTAAGAAAATTACATCATGTTTTGAGATTCTTAGCAAAATGTTTGTGAACTACTTCAACTTAATTCCTTTACGTTGAATCAATATATTCCACAAAAATTGCATGGCATCCTCGTTCAAAAAACTTATACTAAAACTAAATTGAATAACTCCATAGTGACACGTCATCACGAAGTTCCACGTCATCTCCCTCGTACCCATCATCTTCTCCTGCACAGTGAGCTGGCGGAGGAGGTAGCATCAACCCTTCTGCCATGTTTGCAAGAAATCCCGGCGTGCCAAAAATGGCTTCCTCGTCCATGAACTCTCTCTCCGGCATTGTCCTCGTTTCTTCCTCAGGCTTTGAGAGTTCCGCGGAAACCCCACTGGATTCCGGTTGACGAAACGCTTCAGCTGACTCGGCTGCCGCCTTCTGAATGTCCTTAGGATCCGACGATGCCGGAACAGGCAACCTCGAAGCAGAGTCGGCAAAATTGAGACAAGCCGACCGGCCTCTTAAAGCAATCGCCGCAACGTCGTGAGCTCTCGCTGCCACCACCTCCGTTGGAAACGTCCCCAGCCAAATCCTCGACTTCTTGTTTGGCTCCCGCATCTCGCAAACCCATTTGCCGGAGTTCCGCTGCCTGATGCCCCGGTACACCGGGTGCCGAGTCTCCCGGAACTTCTTCCTCCCAGCTGGCTTCTTCGGGTGACTGGAAGCCAACAACACCTCCTTGTCCGAGACGTTTCCCGGCTGGGCAGAACTGGTGCAGTCGGACGTAGATTCCGGCCTGTCGCTGGTCCAGAAAACTGACCCACAAGGAAGTGGGTCAGACTCAGACAAGTAGGAAAACGCATCCATATATAGAATCAAAAACTGGTGAACCAAGCAGAAGTAGAGTGTATAGTAGTAGCAGTAGGAGTACAGGATAAGCTTGTGGAGTAATCAATATGAAGGAAATGGTTATATATATAGGGAGCACATTATGACATAAGCAGCAGCCAGGCTGTCGGGAGGCGGCGCAGGATTTGGATATTGAGGAAGAAAGCAGTAAGGATCTGTTTTTATCTTTTTATGGGTTAAAGTTGTGTGAGAGCTTCTATGCGGGTGTGAACAAAACAAGTGGGTTTATTAAATTATTGGCCACGTGGCCAGATTGCAATTAGGGCATATGATTGAAATATCTGCCACGTCAGTCATGTGGAGTCAACGTGGCACGAACAAACAAAATAATTTTATTTTTAAATTTTAAATCACAGGTTGACAGTTAATAACTGCTTAGAGCTTGACACCTGTAGGTTTTGTAACAGAAGCGCGTGGACCACTTGCTCTGTTTACTTTACATTTCATTTGTTTTGAGTGATTAATTTTTTTTTTCTCCTATCTAATCATTTGTTTTTATGAGGATGAAAGAAATTGAGAGAACTAGAAAGAAATTGAGAAAAATGTTTAGCCTCCGTTTAGTAGCATTTATATTTTTTGTTTTTTATTTTTATTTTTTATTTTTTTTATAAATTATAAATAAAAATATATTTGATAATTATTTTTATTTTTAAAAAATTGTAAATAATTTTTAAAATTTACAAAGTTTTATAAATAGAAAAAATATATTTTTACTTATTTTGTAAATAAGTTTTGATGGTATTTTTTTTTCACTATCTATGATTACTACATTCGGTTACTAACTCCGACTACCGCATCCGATCACTACATTCGGCCATTCTCTTAAACTATCGTCTTTGCGACCATATTCAATCACCACATGCAGCTACCACTTCCGATCACTATTATTTCGCCATCACGTCTGACTACCTGCTCTAATCATCGCTTTCGACCACTGTTTTCGACCACCATTACCATCTCTTACTATCATCACCGAATAACACATCCGATCATTGCCTCCGACCACTGTATTTATTTGTAACTTTCAACTATCACTTTGTAAATATTTATGCGTCAAATATATTTATTTTTATTTTTTTATAAAAATAAATAAAAATATATTTTTTATTTTTTGTAAATAAAAAATAAAAAATTATAAACATTACCAAACGAGCATTTATCTCCTCAAATTTTTTTTTTTAAATCTCTTTAAATTGGAGAGATTTAGAGAAAAAAATATTTTAGGTTATTAATTACTTTTTATATTATATAAATTGCCTATCTAAAAATAATAGAAGTAAAAAAGTAATGGGAAGAAAAAAGTTATTTTCGTAAAATAATTAGTATTATTTATTTTTTCTTTTTTTAAATAAAATTTATCCAAATAAAAATGAAGAGAAATTATTTTCTTTTATCTCTTATTAATCCAAACAAAAAAGAGAGAATACATAATTATTTCATTTCGTTTATCTTATCTTATAACTTAAGGATAGTAAACATAATCATTTATTATTATTTTTTATTGATAACCAAATAGACTGTTAGGCATCGTTCAATAAAAAAAAATTTATTTTATGTTTATGTGTGTTTATTTAATTGAAGTAAAAAAATATGAGTTACGAGAAAATACTTTTTTTGTGAAAAATATTTTTTTGTAAAATAAATTATATAAAAAATATAAAATTATGTATCACATAAAAGTTAAAAATTAATTTTTTAAAATCAAATTTCTTGCAAAGTATATAAACAAGTAAAAATAACTAATTTCTTTATACTTTATTACTTTTTTATGTTTTCTTCGCTACACCTTTTTCATGAATTACTTTCTTATATATTTTTTTAACAACTAAATATAGCCTTAGAGGAGGGGAAGATATCAAGGAATCCACAATGGTATTAACATAATATCATGTGGCTTATTTTTGTTTAATTGCATAGTAAAAATTATTATAAGTAAAATAATAATAACTCATCTTTATTGAATAAATATAAAACAAAAGATGATACAGTAATATTAGTATGCATCGTTTTTTTTATTTACCAAAAATATTGCTAGTGAGAGAATAAAAATAAATAAATTTATGATTAGTCAAAGTTTATCATATTAATTAAATGTTTTTTTTATCGTGTTAAAGTTTATCATCCGAAAAATTATCTTGAGTGAACAATGTAGGAAATCTTGCACAAAATAGGTCCAAGTACATCAATATTCCCGCACGGGTGCAATTTCTAACTTTCATCAAGTCTTTTAGTCTTTTAGTATTTTAGATTCTTCCACGAAT
>JAOTRH010117884.1:0-46895 GCA_034768845.1 Heliamphora exappendiculata
CGCCCCCCCCCCCCCCATCCCAACACACACACACACACACACACACACAGTTTTGGAAAACAAATAGGAAGAATGGCTTCTAAAAGCTATTATTTTGTAGAGAGGGGAAATTTATTGGGAAAACAATAGAGGGCTACTATGAAGTTTTATTTAAAGATTCTTGCATCAAATCTATTAATTTTTCGCTGAATGTAAAAATCTCAAGCAATTTTGCAAAAACTCGTTTGGGTTGTAGGGATGGAGGGTGATTTGGTTTTTTTTTTTTTTATATTCTATTTGTGAATCCAAACTCATACTTAAAAGCAAGAGACAAACAATCAGATGATAAAAGGGTAAAATGAAAAATAAATTTCATAAATTCTCCTCTGTTAGTAATTTTACTTTTTATTTAACAGTCAACTTGTAGTCAAGTAAATAACAGAAGGATGAATCTAAAACAAAAAAATAAAGCACAAGGAAAGTCAGTATAATCCCAAAAACTTGAAGGAAACTATCTCTATTTTCAACCAAACTCAAGGGAAGTCAATATAATTTACCATTTTTTCTTTCAAGAAAATGTTGGCTTGTTTAGGTCAAATTTCAAAATTTTGCATTTTTTTATTTTTTTATTTTTTATATCTTTGCTAAAAAAATTTACTTTTTTAAATCATCTCAATAAGATGAACACAAAAATAAAATCTTTGATGATAAGATAAAAAATGTTCACTAAAAATGAAAATAAAAACATTTGAATTCTTGACTTATTTTAGTTTTTTTTTTTTTGTATTTTTTGAACTTTATTTATATTTTGATCAGATTTTTAAAAATTTTTGGTTCACGAAAACAAAAAGTATAATAGTTTGATTAAACGATAAAATAATTTACTAAAAATAAAAATAAGTAAAACTAAATAAGCAAATAGCAATTATCCTAAATAGGGCCGTACATACAATCAATCATCGATTAATCAATCAATTACAGATGAATACAAGAGTTGAAATTGATTGACCACCTACAGACAAACACAAAATTGAGGTTCTTATAAATTTTAAATAACTATTGATAAGAGTTTCAATTATTGTATTTTTTGTGATCGAATCAATTATTAATTATATATGCACGTAAAACAATTGTATTACATCAATCAACTACAAATGGATACAACAGTTGAAATTGATTAACCAACTACATACAGACACAAGTTTGAGATTCTTATAAATTTGTAAATTTCTATCGGTAAGAGTTTCATTTCATGGATTTATCTGTGCTCGAATCAGTTATTAATTATATGTGCACATAACACAATTATTTTTTTTTTGATGAAATTTGATAATTCAATTAGCACTGTGCAGGCCATATATAGTATTATCTGTACACACAATTATTTATTAATTATATGTTTGGCATGGCTTCTCGGGTTAGTTTTTAACTTTTTATTACTATTTTTAATAATAAATTATAATTTTTTTAAATACTCACAATTTTTACTATAAGTTATAATTATTTTTTTTTAAAAAATATATCAATATATAAATTATTTTATGTGCAGTAGAATGAGATAACGTCAAGCGTTGAATTACTCTAAGTTTAAGCAATTGCAAGTAATAATAATAAAAAAAGAACTAATCACACACAATAAGAAGCTTGCGATTTTTACGTGAAAAGTCTCAACTCTAGAAAAAACCATGGGACCGTCCTGGTCTAAGTAATTAAGTACTATAACAAAGAACAATTCAAGATTCTTATAGATTTCAGTCAAATTCTCAATCTAAACGCTTTAAGCCTTATTTGCTAATTAAATCTCAATCTAAACGCTTTAAGCCTTGTTTTCTAAACGCTTTAAGCCTTGTTTGCTAATTAAATTTCACGTGCAATCTCAATCTAAACGCTTTAAGCCTTGTTTGCTAATTAAATTCACGTGCACCATTCTCTATACTTGATCGCTACCACACTGAATTCTTATGTGTTTTACCAAGATATCGAATCGTCAAAAATTCAGGCCAACAGAGAACTTCGGGTGCTTTCTCCACCCCTAATTGTATGGATTAGAGAAAGGGTCATTGCTTAGTTAGGAAATATCTTGTGCAATATTAGCTTGCTCTTGTGCAAATTCAGAATATTGGACAGCAACAGAGCAATCAGTAATGTAATAAGCCGGACAAGCACATAGTATTAGTGCATATGATTCTTGATAAGCATGCAGGTGGCTGAGATGATGGAAGTACAGTTTGATTAGTGAGATATTGAGACTGCCCAATCTAACACATACCTCGTGGTTTTTAAGAACTTGAGACTATTGATCTATCATTTTTGAGATGCAGAAGGATGTTGATTTGAGTTTTCACTCAAATTTTTGATTAAAGTACATGCTTCCATATCACTTTTTAACATATAGGTACCACCACAAGAGAATATCTACAACTTGGCGGTAGTTGCCATTTAGGTACCTAGTGGTTAGGAAACTGTCGTATGTAGTCCTGTAATCTTTTCAAGACTTTGTGGAATTTCTCACCATTGAGTTAAGAAAAACTCATGATTGTTTGTCAAACTTGGCTTATTTTACTGATGAAAAAATATTTTTTGAAGAATTCTTGTTGCATTTTAACTCATGTGGTTATTCTTAATTTTCACTTCTAAAGAAATAAACCAATATTATGTTTTGTTATTAAGTGAGAATGGAAAGAATTTTAACCTAAGAGAGACATCTGAAAAGTTATGAATTTTGACTGTATAACTGTTTACCAAAACAATACAAATTCGATTTCCTTCGAAAGGAAATTTCTCTTCCTCGAAATGATCAAGCGACTGCGTACGGGTTCTATACCTTGTTTCAGGATTTTGCCAGAAAAAGCCACAGAAAAAAGAATCAAAGCAATAAAATCGAGATTTTATTAATTTCGATAGAGAACTAGTTACAAATACTACAATCTACGATCTACTCCTACGAAAAAGAAAAGAAAATACAGGCAATTTGTCAGTTTGTGTATTGTTGTTTTCTTATTACAATCAATCGTATTTTTACTACATTTAATAACCGCTGGCAACTTCTAATAACTGCTTCAACGTGTCTGTTACACTGTTTGCAATCTTCTAACCGCCTTTCATGATTTTAGCATCTCGGATTGCCATTTGTCACATTTGTCTTGAAACATTCCTTAACTGCTACGATAGTGGGGCAGTTATTATTACGCACGTCCTTTAACTGTTGTGGTAGTGGGTAATCCCTTAACTGCTGAGGTTGTGGGGCAATTTTTGTTATGCGCATGCTCCTCAACTTCTGTGGTCATGCTTCAACTGCACAAAGATAACCTGTAAATGGGATAGTATATGTGTATTTTATTATGACACGTGGCTCTGCATTACCTCTTTGAAGCAATAATTCCTTTAAATCAATATCCAGATTAACATTATACTCACAATTTAGGAATTAATTTCAACGGAACAATCTTGAAAGAAATCAATTATGGAAACCTAAAAAATGCCTCATAATGAATTTTCTTTTATTCGATGGGCTATTATTTTCATAACCTTCATCAGGCATATTTAATTCTTACATTTACTATTAAGGAACTTATTTGATGAGTTAATAATTTATAACCTTCGTTAGGCTAATTTAAACCTCACTATATATAGGAATACGGTATAAATATTTTGACAGGTTATCTTAACCCTTGTTATCATTGTCAACAAATTTTACTCGATGGATTAATAACTCTATATTTTTTAATAAATCACCTTATTCCTTGTTACTATTAACAATAAGCCTTATTCGACAGGCTAGTTATTTCTAATCTTTGATAGGTTAACTTATTCCTGTTATCACTATCAACAAGACTTATTTGACGGACTAACAGTTTCATAACCTTCGATAGGTTATCTTCTCTCTTATTTTATTAGCAACAAGACTTATTCGACTGGTTAATCCTTACACTTGATATTTATTATGAATAAAATATAGTGTAAACAAATACCCCCCTCATTAATTGGGTTTGAATCTTTTCTTTTTAAACTCAATAAATAAGTAATGTCTCATTGTTATATTAATTAACAAAACGACAGCAATTAAAGTAGAAGCTTTAAGAATGATGTCTTTTGAATACCCACGCGTATATAATTTTTAACGTCATTTTTCATCCTCTTCGTCTAAACTCAAACCATTTGAACTTTCAAAATACTTGAACTTTCATATCCATGGCTCCGAAGAAAATCCCTAAACCTTCATCTGAGGCTTCGGTTACTAGAAGGTTCCCCCAGGAACTAGAAGATTTCATGAACGAACAAGGAAATCACGGCATTCAGATTCCAAGCCCTAACTCAAGCTCTTCGTACATATTGGGCCCTATTTTTGAACCTCATATGCATGAATCATTTTCTTCGAGCTATCCTTTGGCTCCAAACGAACTTTTCCTTCTTCATCGCCCTTACTTAAATTGGACGAAATGGGAAGGACCATCACCCTTCGCACATGGATTAATCCTATGGCTGATTGGCGCAGCAGGGTTTCTTGCATGGAACCTTACATTGGGAAATACTGGAATTTTCTAGGCATTAGGAAAACTATCATGCTCTCCACATATGCCATAGATATGAACAAATGGGTGATTAGTGCAGCTGTCTGTTTTTGATCCACTTCTTGCAACGCAATGCTGTTGCCTTTTGGATTTTTTTCTCTCACAATTTTGGACGTTGTCCATCTTACTGGCTTTTCGTCGATGGGATTAGAAGTAAGTGCACTATTAACCTCTGACCCTACTACAAAGAAATTTCTAAAAACCTTTGGGATGGGGTATTCTAAAATATTGAAAATGTATTATGTTTCTCCTGTTGCTGCCCCTTCTTTTAAGGAAACTGTTCTTTTTTATCTTTTTTGGCTATGCCGTTTGCTTCTTGCTATTCCTAGTATTAAGGTAATCAGAAAATACCTACCCATTGCCATAAGTTTAGCACAACGCAAGAAACTTGCCTTAGCTCATTTTGTATTAGGTACATTGTATAAATATTTGTTCACCTTTGTCGAAAAAAAAATCTCTGACAGTTGTGGAGGTCCTTTTTGGCTTTTCCAGGCATGGTTATATGCCTATTTTTCTCAATTTGATATTCGATACAATACTGTACTTGAAGACCCTTGCATTAGTTATGCTGAATACTTTTTGTCTCGGTGTTCTGATACTACAAAATGTTCTTTCGAATATTACTTTTCAATCTTTTTCTCTTCACCTCCTACAAAAAATCCTAAAGAGTTTAAGCTTTTTTATCAATTCCAATTTTCTTCTTCTCGCTTAACCTTCCTTTAAGACTATCCATCTTCTCCTTTGTCTGAGTTTGATGCGATTCGTCGAGAAAGGTTTTGGGCCAGTGTATTGACTCCTCGATACATTTTGACTGGAGGTTCTATATCGGCAAGCAGATTCTGCAATTGCAATTTTGAAAATTACTCTCCAAGTCAATGTGCAAGGCAGTTCGATCTTATTCAAGAAATCCCACTGCCTTTTATGTATTCCACATTCTATGAAATTGTGGAGAGCAGAGCTTCGATAAGAAGGGTAGATGTAGCAACTTCCATCCAGAACAATTATTTGCAAAGGCTTCTTGCCTTCAAGTTTTTTGAATTCTATGCTTTGAGCCAATCTACACCCGCTTTTGATTCATGATGGTCTGTCATTCTTTCCACCGTATTTGTATCATCAAAAGATTCCTACCAAGCTCGATTGTCATATCAGAATCGACAAAGTATACTTGATGCCTTATTACAAGGTAATATATTGTGACTTTCTCTATTAACTTCTTATTTCTTTTTTTTTTCTAATCATTGACCTTTTGCAGCTTTACATACTGAAGGTCTTACTATTGCCATTCCAAAGCCTTGTGCTCCTGTGCAAGCACAACCTGGTCTAGGTTCAGACTCAAAAACTTCTTCTGATGACCAGATCTTGTCTGATAGATTAGAGATCTCTCTGGCAATTTCGAAGGACAAATGTAAATGGGTCTTTCTTTATACAAAGAAGAAGAAAGTTGATCCTAAGGTCCTTACAGATGGACTTATAAAAAATGCCTTCAATGCTCACGCTGCTTCGAAAGAAAGGGAGAATAGGAAAGAGGAAGGAAATAGAGAAAAAAAAAGAAATAGAGGATAGGAAGAATGAGGAAGAGATTCCAAAGAAACATTTGGAAGAACAAAAAAAAGTTCAAGAAGAGAAAGAGGAAGTGATCATGATGAAAAACAAAGAAGAAGAGGAAAAAAGGAAAGAGAGAGAAGAAGAAAAGAGGAGAAAAGAAAGAAGAGTTAAAATCGAAAAGGATGGAAGAGGAAATGAAGAAAGAAAAAGAAAGAAAAGAAAGAGTATAAAAATGACCGCGAGAAAGGGCAGAGAAGATAAAGAAGAAAATACAAGAGAAGAAAAGAAGAAAAGCAGAAGAAGCAAAAAGAAAAAGAAAAAAAATTGATGATGAAATCTTTTTTTCGAGAGCTTTAGCTACTGTATTCAAATGCGGAGGCAAGAAGATCAAAATTCTTTATTCAAAAGTAAGAAGTTATTGATTGTTATCTCTCTTTTATTTATTTCTATTAACAATTTCTTACTGAAAACATCTTTATTTCAGTCACGTGATCCAAGCTGCGTTCCTACTTTCACTGCTGAAGTAGAAAGCATGGAACCTGTGATGCAAGAAGAGGAGCCTATCGATTTTCCTACAACAGTCAGCGAAATTCCTTCTGAAAGAATTCCTACTGTCGAGCTAATGGAAGAACCTGTGATGGCTTTTAAAGAAGAAACAGATCAATCAACTGATCTCCCTCAGGCACCTACTTCTAATGAACCGATTAAGGAACCTAAAAAGGTTCTCGAAGAAGAATTGAATCCATCGAATGATCTTCCAACAGAAGATACTTCTTCAAGAGACCTTCTCGATGATCTTCTCAGCTGTATGGATATTTTTACAAGTTCCATAGCTAATGTATTTGAGGTTCCTCCTAAACCTTCTGTTGATTCCTCCATTGAACAAGCACTTCATCACTTTCACACACTTCTTTCACTTTCTTTCGAGGAATTGATATCTTTAAAATCTCAAGAGTTAACTGCATGCATCAATCAATTGTCGATAGCCTCCAAAATTGTCTTCAATCCTGAACAACAAGCAAAATTTTCTGTGATGGCTACAGAACTTTTTAAGAAGATAACCCTTGCTCAATATTATGAAGAAACGATGCAGACACAACAAGCCTATATTGATTCCATGAAGGCTGTGTCAGCATCAGTTTCTACCAATCGTGGGAAGGCCCTTCAGCTCAAACAGAGAGACCATCAACTTCAGGAAGAAGAGCGGCAATTAGAAAAAAGACTTCAACAAGTTCAACTTGTAAGACATGCAGTAAAGTTAGAAAAAGAGTCTTTGATTCAAGAAATAGAAAGCCTTCTTTGACAATGAGAAAACAGTTCAGTCAAAGTTCAGGCTTGCATTAGATGACATAGGTCAATTGAAATTTAAGTTTAAAGCCTTAGCTGTTGAATGGGAGCTTTTTCAGGCTTCATTTGTATAATTTTTTACCTTTGATGTAAAAACCCTTTTGTAAAGATTTATGTTTTATGGAAACACTAATGTTCTTTCATTGCTTCCCACATGGTTGGGTAATATTTCTTTAAGAATCTCCCATTGATTGTTCTTTTATGCAATTCACCATCAATGGACTCTAAATGGTATGCCCATTTTGATAATACTTTTGATATTCGAAAGGGGCCTTCCCAGTTCGGTGGCCATTTACCAAACTCAGGATTTTTTAATCCTAATGGTAATATAGTTTTCCAAACTAAGTCACATTCTACAAAACTTTTGTTTCTTACTTTTTTATTGAAAACCCTTTCGATTTTTTTCTTTTGGGCTTGAATATTAGTAAGAGCTTGCAATCGAGTTTATTCGAGATCATTTAACTCTATTTCCATAACTTCATAGTATTGATCATTAGGTAACTGATTATGGAAGGCTATCCTATGTGACTGTACAGTTACCTCCATAGGCAATACAGCCGCATGACCATACACTAGCTCAAATGGGGTAATTGTGTACTATCCCTTTTTTATGTTTGATAAGCCCATAGGACGTCCAAAAATAATTCATGCCATTTCCTGGGATTATCTTCAATAACCTTTGCTAAGGTCGTTTTAATTATTTTATTAGTAGTTTCAGCTTGCCCATTTGCTTGGGCATAATAAGGTGTGGAGTTCATAATTTTAATTCCATATTCTTGGGCAACTTCCTTTATTTCGCTTCCATTAAACACATTTCCTTGATCTACAGTAATTAATTGTGGAAGTCCAAATCGATCGACTATTTATTCTTTTATGAACTGTATTATACTTTTTTGAGTTACATTTTTCATAGGAACTGCCTCAGCCCATTTTGTAAAATAATCAGTAGCTACTAAAATAAAATCATGTTGTTGTAAAGATGGTGAATGGATTTGACCTATCAAATTCATTGTCCATCCTCAAAATGGCCAGGGTTTTATAATTGAATGTAATGGTAAAGTTAGAACTCTTTGGATAGGTTCATACTTTTGACATTCCTAACATCCTTTTGCATAGGACATGCAATCTTTTCTTATTGATGGCCAATAATATCCGTATCTGTTGACATTCCTAACATCATTTTTTCTCCCGTTTGATGGGATCCACATATTCCTTCGTGTACTTCAGCCATTACCTTCATGACTTCGAATTGACTTATACATAAAAGCAATAACCCATCTGAACATCTTCGAAATAGATCTTCTTCTAATAATATATAATTTACTGCTCGAAACTTTGTAGTTCGATCAGTTACGTTTGATGGATTTTGCAAGAATTTCTTTATCTCTGTTCTCCAATCGCTTTTTACTGAATCATTATGGAATACCTCTAAAGGTGTTTCTCCTTGTTGTAAAGATGCCCAATTCCTTTTTTGTATTCTTATTAATTTCTCATTTTGCCCTTTTAAAATTTAATTCCAGAAGCTAATTGTGCCATTTCGTTGGCATAATTATTTTTTAATCTTAACACATGCTCAAACTAAACTTCGATAAAGTTCATTATCAAGCTTTTCACCATCTTTAAATACTTATTTAAAGTATTGTTATGAAATTGATAGCTTCATGTTACTTGTTGAATAATCAATTGTGAGTCTCCAACAACTTTCAAATGAGTTACTTGAAATTCTGAGGCTAATTCTAGTCCTATAATTAATGCTTCATACTCAGCTTGGTTATTCGAAAGAACTTACTCACCATCTAACTGAAAGGCAAACTGATACACTTTGCCTATTGGTGAAACAAGACCAATAGCTGCTTCTACGCTTTGTTCTGTTTTAGATCTATTGATCATTAATTTTCAGAAAACTTCTAGACAATTAATTTCGAATAAGTCTTTTTCTAACATTATATTTGGATGATCTTCCAAAAAATCAACTAATACTTATCCCTTTATTACCTTTTGAGGTACATATGTGAAATTATATTATATTAAGGTAAGTATTCGTTTACCTTGTATGTTATCTTGGGTTAATAAACTATCTATCGATTTTTCATTGGCAGATATATATATAATTTAAGGGGCCGACCTGGAGTTGGTGGCATCAATACAGGTGGTTTGGCCAGATAAGTTTTTAGACTGTCAAATGCCATTTCATGCTCTTGTTCCTATTTGAACAGCGTCTTCTTTTAATTTGATCAAAGGGAAAATGTCAAAGTTTTTCCTACTAGATTCGATATAAACCTTCGAAGAAAATTTATTTATCCTAAAAACCTTTACAACTCTTTCTTAGTTGAAGGAGGTTTTGCTTCTAATATTACTTTAGTTTTATTTTGATCGATCTTTATTTTCTTTTTATGTACTAAAAATCTTAGAAAATTGCCTGCAGAAACTCCAAAGACACATTTTAATGAATTTATTTTTAATTGATGATGTCTCATCATTTCAAATACATGTCGAATGTGTTCTAAATGCATTTCTTGTCGATGAGATTTAATCATGATATCTATATACACTTCCATGATTTTTTCAATAAAATCGTGAAAAATAACATTCATTGCTCTTTGATAAGTGGCCCCAGCATTTTTTAAACCGAATGGCATAGCAATCAATTCGAAGGTTCCTAGGGATCTTGGGCATCTAAATGCCGTTTTATGAGTATCTTTCGAGGCAATGAATATTTGATTATATCCTGCATGTTCATCCATGAATGATAGAATTTCATTCCTTACAGCTGAGTCTATCAATAAATCAACTATAGGCATAGGATACTCATCTTTAGTACTTGCTGTTTTGAGGTTTCGATAGTCAATACAGACTCTTAATTTTTTATTCTTTTTTATTACTGGGACTACATTAGATAACCATTCGACGTATCTAGTTGTTCTAATAAATCCTGTTTTTAATAATTTTTTAATTTCTTTTTTTATTATAAGAACTACTTCATTACTTATCCTTCTAGGTGGTTGTTTATTAGGCAAAAAATTTGGTTTAATAGGTAATCGGTATTCTACTAAATTTCTATCTAAACCTGGCATTTTCTCATATTTCCAAGCAAAACAATCTTCATAATCATGAAGAAGACTGATAAGTCTATTTTTTATTTTTGCATTTAGTTTAGAACTTGCATAAACAGGTCGAGGATCATCACAAAATTCTAAATTAACCTCATATAATCTATCCTGCACTTCTACATGAACATCATCTAACTTTACAGGTGCAGTTGTAAGTTCTTCGATAGACAAAGTTTTACAATTGTTTGCACTATCATCTAACACACATTCAGCCCAATTACAATGAGAATTGTCTTCTTCAAAAAGTCAACTTTCAAGAAAAAATACATAAAGTCTTTGAAAGATAGACTTGATTATTTTTTCTTCCTTCGTCACAGGCTTACATCTCGTCAAAGCCTTATATTCCATTATCAACTTTACATTTACCTGCAGGCCTTTTGATTATGTTAGGCCTTGAAAATTTTTGACTTGCTTCTTTGAAACCTTCCTTCATCACATGCAACAACTGTTCCCCAAATATATTGGAATTTCCAATCATCTCGAACGGTGAACTTTCTTCAGGGTTATACAACGGTGTTTCAACATTGTTGGTTTCGACAAAAAATGAATTTTTGTCAGCCCAACATATTTCCATGTCTTTGCCGTCTTCATCATCTTTTAAGAAGATGAGAGCTTGGTGTAGGGATGATGGACACATCCATTGAAATGTATCCAATCTCGACCCAAAAGCATATTATAATTCGAAGATGAATCTACCACAAAGAAAGTAGCAGTCATCTTTCTTCTTCCAATCGATAAGCGCAATGCTATAACACCTCTCGTTGATGAAGCTCCTCCACATAAGTTACTCACCGTAACTTCTGTTGACAGTAGATCTCTTTCCTTTTTGTCCAATATTTTCAACATTCTTGATGGTAAAATATTAACAACAGTCCCATTGTCAATCAAAACTCTGTTAATATTCTTTTCGTCAACAACAACAGTAACATACAGTGGCTTCAGATGTCTTATCAAAGCCTCTTCTAGTGCCTGTATGACCACTTGAGATTTTTCTGACCAATCCTTCTCAATGCCTATAGTTCGAGACAAAGGTATTTCTTTCTTTCCTTTTTCCATAATAACAGCAGCTTCTGAGTTATCCTCAACATCCCTGTCGAGGCTAACAGGTTGATTTGGTTTTGCCTGAAATATTTTTGGCAAAATCAAAATCATGTTGCAATCAACATTGGATGAAATTGATCCAAATTGAATTACTGCTTCTAATCTTTCTCCAAAGTCACTCGAATCATCAAAATTTTGGCTGTGTTTCTTCTCTGGTTTCTTATCTTCATCCATATTTGATGCCTTTGTCGATTCTGGTTCATCCTCATCAGATAATAACAACTTTTTTACCTCTTCGAGTTTTCTTTCCAATGCTTCTTTTCGTTGCCCCCCAGCCTTTTGATCAGGCTGTTCATGGTTCACAGATTTGATTCCTTCTCTGGTCCATACCATGTTTGGAGCTGGTCTGGCTCGAGAAAGTGGACTTTTTCGGTAATCTGGATGTGCATCTGATACGCTCTAGCAGTAAATTTTCTTTGCAATCTTCTTTTCTGAGTTGTAGTTGCCGGAGTAAACCAATTTTCTTGAGATGAGAATTTTGGGTGTCTCACTCTTCCCCATCGATCATTGGGTAGCATTGGAGGTCTAACCATCCTCCTTAGCTCATCAAAATACTGATTGCTCTGAACATTTTGCCAAGGTGTTGGTTTCCCATGGGGTCTTGAAATTGATCTTCTCCCTTGATATTTCATCTCTTGAGTACCAGACAAACAGGAGATAACAGGGTTTCCTTTCCATAGGAATGGTTCATCGTGAAATTCATATTCTACTTCTGGACCAAAAATCCCAGGGTCTGGTCCTTCATATATTAACTTAGCTCCATTGTAAATCTACAGGTGCCCCATTGTATTGAATCGAAGAACTGTTTCTGAAAAGTAAATTTTTTTCTTCTTCTCTGCAATTTCAATTTTAGCTTCCTGCACTGACCTTCGACATCTTATACATATATACTTTTGTTCAGCATGGTCTGGCTTATTTGCTTTTCCTTTATCAAAGTTGGTTGATTTTTCTTGTTGTATCATTTTGTCTTGCACAATCACACTGGGTAATTTTCTGACTGCTTTTCCTAAATCGGCTGTAATCATATTGATGTTCAGCATATCAGGGAATAGATCACTATCCACTTTCATCACTTTTTTACCTTTTACATGCTGTAGCATTCCTTTCTGGATTAAATTCTTTACAACATTTCGAAAAGTTATGCAATTATTAGTAGAATGCCTAAAAGAGTTATGCCATTTACAATATTTTTTACCCCTCCTTTCTTTGTCAAGTGGGATTGTATGGCCATTCGACAGGGTTATGAACCACTGTTTTATCATTTCATCGAACAATTCATCTGCCTTCGATAGGTCAAATGAATATTATCGTAGAAGTGATAGTTGGTTCTTCCTGTTTGGCTGTGTTTATGGCATATTCAAAGACTTTTTAATTCGTTGTAATGTATCACATATAATTGGTATTTTTCTAATTATCTGTGCAACATCTATTTTCACATCTCCTTCGACCTCTGAAAATAAGTTCCTAAGCCCGTAGACTTTCTTTGCATTTCTTCTTTTAACAAACTTTCATATATAGTTGCTCTTGACGCTAATTCGAACAAATTCTTAAATTCTATTCCTTCGAACTTTTTTCGTAGTTCGAAATCAAGCCCATTCTGGGCTAATTTGACTATTTCTGTTTCAGGTAAGTAAACATGATATCTGTTCCTAAGTCTTTTAAATTTACTAATAAACTATTCGGCTGTTTCCATCGAACATTGTTTAATTTTGGCTAGATCAGCCATTGTCACTTCAGGTTCAGTTCTCAAGAATTGAGCATGAAATTGTTCTTCAATTTCATTTCATGTTTGAATTGAATTAGCAGGTAAATTGACAAATCATGTAAACACTATTTTGGTCAATGAATGTGGAAATAACCTCATTTTAAGGTAATCACTTCCACCAACTTCTCTACATTGCAGAGTGAAACGACCAATGTGTTCAATGGGTGATTGACGCTCTTCTCTCGAAAATAAAGTAAATTAAGATATTTTGTAATTTCTTAAAAAACTTAAATTGTCTACCCAATATGGATATGGCTTTTGAAACATAGGTCTTTCGATCCTTCGGTCGTTCGAAGAGCAGGACCATATAAGTCTTGTACAATTTTTGCAATTTGTTTCCTGTTGGGCACAAATTGTTGGCCTATTATGGGGTTCATATTCATTGGTTGCTCAACTATAGGAATAGGTTGTTCAACCCTGAACGGATCCACCACTGGTGGATTAGGGTAAGGTGGATTTACCACAGGCGGAGTTGTATAAATTTCAAATGTGGGTACATTAGAATTAAAAGGTCGATATGCCCGTGGACCTATCCCATGAAGATTTGTTGGTTCATAAACTGGGTTATAATATGCCTGCTGTTCTTGAGACATTTTCGGCTCAAACAAAGGATTATAACTTACCTATTGTTGCAAACTTTCAATATCTGGAGCCATCCATGGCTCTTGTTGCTCTAGAATTGTTCGTACTTGTGGCGCGTTTGCGTTCATCATGCCATTTGATGTCGATCCCAAAGGTGGGCTTACTGCTTCAAAACTCTTGACGATTTTCTACCTCGCCATCATCAAATCTTGATCTTCTGAACTCAGATTACTGATGATCTCAACCAATTTTGAATTGTTGAGAACTTCAAATGCTTTTTGTCTTTCTTGAACAGAGAACCTCTCTAGGTTCTTTGATTGACTTTTTGAACCATTTGATTGGTTCAATTCATTAATAACACCATGTGTAATCTTTACGGAGGCTACACCTTCTTGCACTGCTTTGTTCTTGCGTGTTTGCACCATTTTATTTTTCTGACTTAGTACGGTATCCTACCGGGTGTGCCAAAAATTTGTTTACCAAAATAACACAAATTCGATTTCCTTCAAAAGAAAATTCCTCTTCCTCGAAATGATCAAGCAACTGCGTGCGGGTTCTATACCTTATTTCAGGATTTTGCCAGAAAAAGTCACAGAAGATAGAATCAAAGTAATAAAATCAAAATTTTATTAACTTCGATAGAGAACCAGTTACAAAGGCTACAATCTATGATCTACTCCTACGAAAAGAGAAAAGAAAATACAAGTGGTTTGCCAGTTTGTGTGTTGCTATTTTCTCATTACAATTAGTCGTATTTATACTACATTTAGTAACCGCTGGCAACTTGTAATAACTGCTTCAACGTGTCTGTTACACTGTTTGCAATCTGCTAAACGCTTTTCATGATTTCAGCATCTCGAATTGCCATTTGTCACATTTGTCTTGAAACATTCCTTAATTGCTACGATAGTTGGCAGTTATTATTACACACGTCCTTTAACTGTTGTGGTAATGAGGTAGTCCCTTAACTGCTGAGGTTGTGGGGCCGTTTTCGTTATGTGCATGCTACTCAACTTTCGTGGTCATGCTTTAACTGCATAAAAATAACCTGTAAATGAAATAGTATATGTATATTTTATTGTGACACGTGGCTCTGCATTACCTCTTTGAAGCAATAATTTCTTTAAATCACTACCCAAATTAACATTATACTCATAATTTAGGAATTAATTTCGACGGAGCAATCTCGAAAGAAATCAATTATTGACACCTAAAAAAGGCCTCATAATGAATTCCTTTTTATTCGATGGACTATTGTTTTCATAACCTTCGTCAGGCATATTTAATCCTTATATTTACTATTAAAGAACTTATTTGATGAGTTAATAATTTATAACCTTCGTTAGGCTAATTTAACCCTCACTATTTATAGGAATACGGTATAAATACTTTGACAGGTTATCTTAACCCTTGTTATCATTGCCAATAAATTTTACTCGATGGGCTAATAACTTCATATTCTTTAATTAATCACCTTATTCCTTGTTACTATTAACAATAAGCCTTATTTGACAGGCTAGTTATTTCTAATTTTTGATAGATTAACTTATCCCTGTTATCACTATCAACAAGGCTTATTCGACGGGTTAACAGTTTCATAACATTCGATAGGTTATCTTATCCCTTATTTTATTAGCAACAAGTCTTATTCGACTGGTTAATCCTTACATAAGCTAATTTAATTCTTGATATTTATTATAAATAAAATATAGTGTAAACAATAACAGATCTTCAAGAACTCATCAACGTGTTTATAGACTTGGATGGCAAAGATAGAAAGTACTTTTTGTCAAAAAAAATGTAAATTAAATATTTTTTACAAAAATTAATTTATTTTTTATAGACTTAGAAAATATTTTCCGTTAACATTTAATTTTTGTCATAAATACCAAATAATGGAAAAATTACATCATATCAAATCGCAAAAAAATATAAAAAAATATTTTTTTGTTGAACCAAACATAGTGTACATAACCCTTTGAATCCAACCAAAAGATCACATCAAAATAACAAGAGGGTGCAAATTAAATAATTGTTACAAATATATATATCGAAATAATGGGCAATTAATTTTTTTTTTTTTGCTTCAACATGGTGGCATGTCTGGAGGCGGAGGCAAAACCTTGTCTCGGCGGCGACGGCCATTTCTTACGATGAACGCCATGTCCATCCCCCAAGTTTGGTGACGCTCAACGTGGCAGTGCATGAACCAAACTCCTGGGTTGTCCGCCCTGAATCTTATGGCCGCCCAACCACTCTTCGGCACTGCAATCGTGCTTTGGAGCGGAGGATCCACCAGATTATACCCTAAAGGGTCCTTCTCTTTGTCGAAATTCCCGAATCCCCACCCAACCACGTAAAAACTGTATCCATGCAGATGCATGGGGTGGTCTGCTCCCGTCAGCACGTTTGTTCCTTGGAGAACAAGCTCCACCGTCGAGTTATGCTCCAGAACCTTCACTTCCGTCCCGTTTACCGGCGCCAGTAGCTCCAGAGGAAGGTAATCGGCCGTGTAGTTGAAAACCAAGGGCGGGAAATTCGGGAACTTGTCACCAAAAACGCCATTGATATGGTTGTAGTAAGCTCGAAGTATGTCGATGGAAGGGGAGACGAAGCTTATGTTGTTCATGCTGGCGGCGAAGCGGGAGCCATTAGGACCCGCGCAGGAGTTATTAACACAGGGGAATAAGTTCACAGAAATGGTGAAAACCAGTTTCGTTGTTACGTTTAGCGGCACGTAGATGGGGTGATCTTCGGTGGCCAAGCTCCTGAGACGGCCGGTGAAGCTGACGGATGCGTTCGTGCCGTTGAAGTATGGAAGGGAAGGCAGTTGAGGCGGCGGCGTTGGCGGAGGAGTGCAGTTTCGACCACTGTACTGGAGGATGGCGGTGGCGGTGGTTTTGTCGAATGCAGCTCCGACGGCGCTGGAGTATACCTTAGAAGCCATATAATAGTGATCGGGCGGCCGGTTTGCTTCTAACAAGAGATCAATGGTTTGTCCCGGAGAAATCGCAATGTAATCGGTTTTGAATGGCTTGGTGTAGCTGCCGTCGGTGGCGACGACTGTCAGGTGGTGGTTGGCGATGGAGAAGAAGAGGATGTCGCTCATGGCAGCGTTGATCATGCGGAGCAAATAGGTTTTGCCGTAATCCACTGTCAACTTGAAGGTATCTGCACCGGACAGATGCATGAATCTTAATTATTGATTTATTTATTTTTATTTTTTTAACATCATTTTACACATACTTCAACTAATTTAATAATCCTAAAGTTTATAATTAAGGTAATCTCACGAAGAAATTTTTTGAACTAGTGACGTTTAAAAAGCAAACCTAATACTTTAAGCTACTTTAAGACTATTTGAATTAATAATTCTCGATTTATTAAAATTACAATATTAATACTAATATAATTATAAGCTATTCTATGTCTGATGAAAGAAAAAATCTAAGATGGCTTGACAAATCCAGCCATAGACCACTCCTATGATTATGAGATTTATATTTTTGTGGATCTCAATATTAGTTGAGTTGTCTACGTTTAAATCACTGATCCCCATAAAATAGATGCCCAGAATTTATAATGAAAATCAAATTCACTTTAGTACGTGAGTCTCACGTAATCAAGTGAAATTGATTCATTTTATTAAATTTTTGGATAAAATTCTAAAATTATATTATGGGCATCTAATTTTTTTTTCTAAAGTTATTTATGGTCATTAAATCAATATAATAACAACAAATAAAATTTAATAAAAATAAATGATCATTGTAATTAACCAGCTCCTTTCAGTTTGCAAGAGCTTAAAGCTCTCATGTGAGAGGTTTAAAGTTCAACCACGATAAGGTGATCTAATAAATTGTTTTCATTCATCACTCTCTCTTTGAAGTCATTCTCAGAATTTAGGTCTTGTAATTATCCAACTATATGAGAAATGATTCTCTATCATGCAATATTTTTGTGCAGTGCTTAAAATGACATTTTGTACCAAAAAAATAATAATAATGCATGATAGAGTATTCTATCTTGGAACTATCTACCCTAACTGATTTTTCATCCCAATCAAGATGTTTTAGGCATTGAAGTACATCTTAGCCTATGTTTAGACTAATTTTTTTAGGAATTTTTTGGTTTAAAAGTAAAAAAAAAAAAGCTAACTAATTTGGCTTAATGTAACTTTTTTTTGACATTTTTTACATATTTTTACATCTACCTTTTTTACAAAAAAATCAAAAAACTTAAAAGTCTAAAAAAATTAGTCCAAACATAAGTTTAATGTAAATTGGACAACTACTATTTATTAGGTATTTCAAAGGCATGATTAAGTGGTGTTCCAAATCCTTAGTAGTCACAATATTATTATGTGGATCGTGCGTACGCGTAAGAAATCCTTATAAAATGATGTGGCTTCTAAATATTTTGGAGCACTATGTGACAATGGCCTTATACGGGTAAATTAACTTATTTATTTATTTGATTAAGTTAATTTTTTTTTTAACGATTTTTTTTATCATTTAGTCAAATTATTATATTTTTTAGACTCATCTCATTAAGACGAACCGAAAAAGTAAAATTTTTTAATCAAAATATAAAAAAAGTTCAAAAAAACCGAAAATAAACAAAAATAAACTAATAAGTCAAATAAGCAAGTTTATAACTAAATATGCTAATAAGCAAGTTTGCCCAAACAGACTCAATGACTCTCATAACATTAATAATATTTCGAGTATTCAAGCATAAAGAATCATTTTGCAAACTTCTATAGCCTAAAATTAATTATGGGCCCAATTTCAGGCCCTTAGCTGATAAATACTAGGGGAAAAAAATGCTAATGTAAAATAAACAAATAGATGGTATTTCAAGTTTAAAAAGAAAAATGAAACATAGATGGTGACTTATATATACCTAGTCTGATGCAACTTTTTAAGTGCATTTTATTTAGGTTTTTCCTTTTTTGCAAGATTTCCCTTTTCAATAGTATTTTAACGCAGGTTTTTATATTAATTTTTGTTTTTAGTAAAAAACAAAAACCTTGTAAAACCCCAAAAAACTAGTAAGCATCCAAACAAGACCTTGGCGACAACTCTCGCTACAAATTGAAAGGAGATATAATTTTTGCCCCCACAAAATAACTTATTTTTATTATTATTTTTGATGTCTTAAGATGTTCAGAACAACTTACGTGCACTTAAACTAATCTTTAAAGGATCAATCCGACCCTCAAATCTTAAGTCTTAACCACTAAACCAACCTCTTTGAGTTAAAATATCTTATTCATCACAAGAGAGAGAGAGAGAGAGTTAAAATATCTTATTCATTAAAGTACAAAAGATAGAGACAGAAGGGAAATAAATAAGGTAGTTTATATATATATGTGTGTGTGTGTTAATGCTGTTTACGTGTATATTAACTAATTTGACTAATCCCTAGATAACTAATTCCATTGTTCATTAGCAAAGGAAATTTAATTAAAATTAAGATAAAATTTCGTATACACTAACTTTAAAGAATATGCTCATTAAAAAATATTTTTAATCTTTTAGCTTTTTTTTAAGAAAATGACAATATTATCCTTCACTAACCGGTACTAGCTAGAACTAACTTTAAAAAAAATGTAAAAATAGAAATTTACCTGATTTTGAGCAGGGATATAAATCACCAGGTTGACTATTTATAGTGATAGCATCAGATGCATTTGGATCTCCTCCTGTCCGAAGAGACTCACTTAGGACCTCCTGGATATCTTTCTTCCACCACTCTCCTGAAACATTTCAATTATTTACAATCGGGATCCCATCATTTTCAGAAATAATTGTTTCAAAATTAATAACAGAATATTATAATATTTTCTAACATAGAGTTGGTTTGGCAATCAGTTTTATGGCTTTAAGCCCTTTAAATCAAAAAGTTCATTTGGTTATGATGTGTGTGGTTTTTAACCCAAAAGCTTAAAAGTAGTTTTAAGTCAAAATATAAAAAATTTTGTTTAAAATTGTTATAATTTTTTAAAATTTATTTTAGATAATTTTATATTTAATATGAATGTTGTATGATAGATTTTAATTAGTAAATTTTAAAAATATAATTTTTATAAAAAATGAAAGTGTATAATAAAAGTTATGATATTTTTAAAAAATTAATTAAAAAAATTATGTAAAATGCAAAAAAATTAATTTTAAATTGATTGCCAAACAATGAAATAAATGTTCATTAGTTATTTTATGCAATATCACAATAATTAATAGGGTCACAGTCTCGCATGAATCAAATTAATGTTTTAACCATTATTGGTGTGGCAAATTATAACCAAATTAAGTAAAAAAATTGGTCGCGTTAAAATTATTATTGTTTATTAATTCAAATGTTCGGACAAAGTGTATTGATTTTATTATTAGTGTTGTATGTACGTATTAATACTGGTGAAATATTGACTATATTGATTTAATTTTACCGATACAAAATATAGCATATATTTATTGGTCAAAAATATAATTTTAGCACTTATTTTAAAAGAATATTAATCAATCATAATTTAATAAAGAACAAATATTTATCTAACATAATTTAAATTAATTATTCTAATTTTAGTTTTTGGTTTTGCTATATTTGATGAGCTAACTAACATACCTATGGCCCGGTTTGGGATAATTACTTATTTGCTTAATTGATTTTGTTTATTTTCGTTTTTAGTAAAAAAAATTATTATTTAATTAAACTATTATATTTTTTGACTCATTTCATCGAAACAAGCCAAAAAATAAAAAAAAATAGTTAAAATATAAAAAATATTCAGAAAAGACAAAAATAAGTGAAAATAAACCAATAAACTAAATTTTATGTTATTTATTTTCGTCTTTAGTAGGTTTTTTTATCTTTTGATCAAGTTTTTTACTTTTTGCATTTATCTCATCGAGATGATTCGAAAAAGTAAAAAAAAATAATCAAAAATTGAAAGAAAAATAAAAAAAGACAAAAATAAACAAATTTCTCAACCATTAACCCAAACAGGGCCATGAACTGATACCTATTTGGTATTTTCATTACCACCCGTACTATTCGATATTTCTTTTTATGACCGATCCTAACTAGTGCGTACCTATTAATATTTTGGACGAGATCGAATTATAATTTATAGTATTAAATTTTTTTTCAAAATTGATACGTATTGGTCGATACAAAATATTTGGAATAATTAACATTAATTAAATAATTTATACCTAAAATTATGGGGAATTCTGCATGAGGTTTAGGGAAAGGGTAGGTGGAGCCATTTTTGGGATAGACAACGATGGCGCCATGGACGGTGGCTCGTGACCAGGCGCTGTGAGCATGCCACCATAGGGTTCCTTCCTCTGTGGAAAGAATAACCTTTTGGCTGAACCTTTTTCCTGGTTGGATGGGACACTGCGTTATATACTCTGGACCATCTGTCCATGGGTACTTGGGCTGCTTTACTCCATGCCTACACAATAATTAATATATATTATTATTTTATTTTATTTTTTAAATAATTGGATAATCGGGCCAACTTGCACACCTTGACTGATTCTAAGATCCTGAAGTTAACAGTCGGGTTCAAGTAAACCTACAATAGCTCTGAGAGAATTTAAATCAGTGACCATTATAAAACATACCCAAATTCTGACCAATTGAGTTACGTACCATAGTTAATATATTACTATTATTATTCCCTCTCTCATGGAAATTTGTTCAAGAAAATAGTAAAATTATTTCTCTTTGTATAACAGTTTAATACGTGATAATTAATATAGTAGGTAATAAATTATATGATTAAAACTTATCGCCTAGTAATGTAGGCATGGCGAAACCATGTAAAGGCGAGTGGTGGCAAGTGCTTGCCCCCACTTGTTTCTGGAAAATTACATTTCAACCTATTGTTTCAAAATATATTTTTAAAATTGTCCCGTTGTGATTTAATAAAATTTTGATTTTTAAAAATTTTCCACTCCCCATTTCCATTTATTCATCCCCTTTAATTAGTCACTACTTTGGTGGTCAATGAAGTTGGCTAGTGGCATGTAAAATAGAACAAATTTAAGACTTGTTGAAAATTTTAAGTATTATCAACGATAAGGGATTAGTTCATACAGGAGTTTGTCTAGGCTTTAGCCCATCTAATGGACAGTTAAATTAGTCCATCAAGTATTAGTCGAGTTACGAGTAATCTGATCCGAATATCTTAGAATTCAAAAAAGAAAACAGGGCTACACTTCCGGTGGGCGTGCTGAAAAAAATATGAATAATAAAAAATTAAACCACTTTTTCTAGTAGATTAAACTTCTAGATTAATTAGTAATTAACATATAATGAGTCTGTACCAGTGAATGGTGATGTTTTGTTTGCCCCTGTTATAAACATCGACGATAAAAGTATCTCCTTTGTTTGCATAGAGAGTTGGCCCTGGAAATTGCCCATTTACTGTCAATATGCGCTTTGTGCTGCAGAGCCTTGTGTATGGAGTTTCCTTCACCTGCAAATTATAGAAATGGAGGATTACTTCACCATAGTGATGCTCATTAAATATGTATACACTTTAACATATTACATTAGGGTTTTAAATTGCGATCGATATCGGTATCAGTAATACAACTATATGTATTGATATATATTGAAAATATATATATATCGGTTTGTACATTGGTAATATAGATATTTGAGGTTTGAAATTCTAATATGTATAGATACGATTGATATTTAAACAAAACCCGTAAGAATATGTTTAATTGTTTGAGAAATTAAAATGATGGGAATGGAGATGATATGGATCGGTCTCACTTATAATGTGTTTGGAGAGGTAATTAATTAGGTTGGATGTGATATCTTATTTAGGTCCTATATCCTTAGATATATATTATCAAGGGGCGTGGGGTAGTATTTTATGTCCCCTCCATAGCTTGGTTTTTGTTCCAAATATGGAAAATATTAAATTTAATATTATTATATTTTTCTCAAGGTATAAATGAAAAATGTTACTTTTAATCCTTTATTTCCATATCAATATCTACCTATTTTTTTAAAACAACAGACGTGGTACGTAATGTACGTAACAAAGGATTATATATCTAGATTTATATCTATTGAAATTTATATTTATCTCTATATCTAAAAGTATTTTATATAAATCAACTTATCTCTGAACAATTAAACAAACTCTAACTATTTACCTGTTTGAATGGGTAATGTTATATGTTACTGTATATTTGAAGATATCATGCATTCAAAGGTTATTGAAAGAAATTTAAGAACAAATGACTTATATTGCTCTCATCAAGCACAAATGATTGCTATTACTTTCCTAATAGAAAATATTGTACAGAACCAATTGAAAAAATCCCCCTTCCTAAATGAAGATAAGCATAGTAGTATTTGCATAAGCTTCTAGGGAAATTTGAGCACAAATGATTGTTACATATGCTTTGTTGAAAATATAAATAGTACCTAACAAGATTTTCACTCTTCAAAGGCTTAAATGCTTAGATGAAAACTTGACCCTGTGAGATGCCTTGTATTTTTCTCGAAATTATTGTGAGGGTGTCTTACGAAAGCAAAGGAGATGAGACAGTTAGGTCGAGGCCTCAGGTGCCGGCTTTTATAAGTAGAGCGATTAAAAGTTGTAGTTTTAATAGATTTTTCTTTTTCATCTTTATTGTGGAAGCACACATACTGTTGAACTATATAAACCTTGTGTCTAGTGTGATTGTGGGACGTTTTATTTTTCATGAGTATAAAAAACATCTTTTTTCTTGTATAACTCGTGATCCATCTAACCCGAGAACATAAAAAATAAAATTATTATTTTATTTAAAAATTAAATTAAGTTTTTAGATGAGCTAGTGATGCGGGATAATATTGCTTACCACGAACTTGTGACGAGCCAGAGCATGGCAATGCAGGAGCCAATTGAGCAGTAGAAACCCTAAAAATTGCAAGGAGGACACATTCATGATACAAAGCATGTCTTTTTTTTCCTTTTGTTGTTTGGGTTCGCCAGTTTAATTAAAAGAATTCTCAAGGTATTTATAGACGTGAAAGTGGGAAAATGATTATTTATTCTTTTGTTTTGGAGACTCTTAGCGGACATTTAAAATAGGAAAAAAAATAATGTTCATTTAATATATTTAACAATGCGATCAGAAATCATTTATTTAACTATTTTATCTTAAAATTTTATTTACCATTCATTTATTTGTAAATAATGCAATAGAATAAACAATGCAATAGATTTGTGTAGCTACAGTTATCAAATGAACTTTACTTTTTATAATTAGCAAACTTTATAAGTTTTACGTAACGTGCGAATCTAATCAAAAAACATATTCAAGAACTATACAAATAATAAGCACATCAAGCTGGAATTTGACAAGTAATTTACCGATGAGTTAATCATAATTAGTTGTGCAATTTTTTAAATTAATTATAAGGATAAAATGATAAAATTTTATCTTCAGTTAATTCTTTTATTCGACAAGTTTGATAAAAGAGATCAGTATTATTTCAAAATCTTTGAGAGAGATTCGTGTATTTTTAACTAACCTAAGAAGAGGTCAATGTAATTTACTCTAACATTTAGGCCCCGCATGATAACGTTTAAGTTATTTTTTTATTTTTTATTTTTTTAAATTTTTTGTAAACTATAAATAAAAATATGTTTGGTAATTATTTTTGTTTTTAAAAAATTATAAACAGTTTTCAAAATTTACAAAATTTTTATAAACAGAAAAAATACGTTTTCACTTATTTTGTAAACACGTTTTGACTGTATCTTTTTTTTTCACTACTTCCGACTATTACATTTAGCTACCGCATCTCTTCATCGCCTTCGACTACCATATTCGGCCACTCCCTCTAGCAACCACCTCCGACCATCATCTCGGTTTTTACCCACCACATTTGACCACCATTGCTACCTCTTACTATTTTTTCAACTAACACCTCCAATCACCATATTCAACTACTACCTCCGACCACCATCGCTACATCTTGCTATCATCCTTGACTAACACTCTTGGTCACCACCATCTTGCAATTTCTAACTAACACTTTTTAAGCATTTATGTGTCAAATATATTTTTATTTTTATTTTTTTATAAAAATAAATAAAAATATATTTTTTTATTTTTTGTAAATAAAAAATAAAAAATTATAAATGTTACCAAATGAGGCCTTATTATTTCACATCAGTCCAACTATTTCCAACTTTTTCTTTTGATGTCACAGCAAGACAATTATGCTAAAACTTTCCCATTCAAGCGAGCAATTATTCATGCAAAAGGGATAATGTGCTGTTTTAATTTGAGTCATATATTTTGTGTACATCACTTTTCATATAGAATCCATATAAATATGTACCTCAAATTAAAATGGGACATTACTTTTTTCTTGTTGAGACTTGAACACTAATTTCTGAACGCGAACGGAAGCAAAATCACGTACAAATCAAAGAAAATATCACACGAAGATATACATGGTTCGGCATAACCTGCTTACATCCATAGGTGTGAAATAATCCATTATAATTGTAGAATATACAAATTCGAGATCAAAAACACCTCAAAACCCGACACCCACAACCCGAGCCCTGAAACAAATCCCGTTTCTTCGCTCAACAGTTACTCTCGTGTTCCCGGTATTTTTCTATCTCTCTTTACATCTCTACCTCATTGATTTACTCTTCACACTAAAAACTACAATTATAGAGTACTATTTGTAGACAAACTCTAAATATTCTAACCTCATATAATCATAAAATCCTACATGTATTAGACTCCTTATGGATTCATGACTCTAGCCTAGTACAAATATATGTAAATAAAATATTAATTATACAGATCTACAGAATACAAGATATACACCCAACAATCTCCATCTTGGCTTGAATTCTGCAAACTACCCTGAAGATAAACAGTGTCAATGTCGATTCTGCCGTCGTCGTTAATCTGCCACACTCAAACTAGCATGGCCCGTACCTCCACCCCGAGATGCCCGACACCTATTCGTCGAGGTGTCCTGATTGCTAATCATCTGTCGAATCAAGAAATCGCCGTCTGACTTGACTCCACCCACAACTAAAATTCCAGTTGCATCCATTAATGATTAGTTTTCTACTATTGATTGAACCAGATTGCTCCTGATCACATTTGATCTCACCCGATCAATCCCAATCTAAGCCGATCTGTCTAATCCCATCAAATCATTCAGAATCTGAAAATTCTAACCATACCAATGGATCTGCAAAGCTAAAAACCTTAGGAGACATATCCGTCTTGAATTTTTCTATTATGTATACGATCCGATATAATAAAAAACATTCAAACGGTTGATTTCATGCTCTCACCACACTGGATCAAAAAATCAAGATTTGTTTCTTTGTTGATCCTAATCCGTTGATTTCAAGATTTGTTGCTACAAGGATAATATTCTTAGCCCCAAATCCAAGCCATCTGTTTTTTACAACTTCCAGCAAGATATCATATATTTCCAGCAATATTACCTAATCTCCTTACCGACGTGATTTTCTTGGTGCAAATCCTCGCGGCTTCTTTCCTAATCCTTTCAATTGATTTAGAAACCCTTCATGGCTGTTTCATTGATGCTCCAGCGGAATATTGCTTTGCAACAGGCCAAAAAATCCGCCACCTTCATCGATTTTTTTTTCTTTTCTTTTCTTCTCTTGTGGAAATTAATTTTTTTTCAATTTATACGGTACGAAATCAAAAAAAATACGTTGCTCCGATCAATCACCAGGGCCTCGAATCATCCACCGTCGGCTCTGATACCACTTGTTGGGATTTAAACACCAATTCCCGAACGCAAACGGAAATAAAAATAATTGCACGCATCAAAGAAAATATCACACAAGAATTTATGTAGTTCGACACAACCTGCCTACGTTCACAGGTGACAGATAATCCACTATAATTGTAGAATGTACAAATCTGAGATCAAAAACACCCAAAAATTGGACACCCACAACCCAAGCCCTGAAACAAATTTCGTTTCCCCGCTCAAAGGTTACTTCCGTGTCTCCGGTATTTTTTTATCTCTTCTTATATCTGTACCCCTTGATTTACTCTCAATTCTCATACCCAATATGAAATCATAACTATCCGATTTATAAAAGATTACCTACCAAAACAGAAGCTGCTAAATCACCAATAGGAAAGCTGCTAAATTCACAATAGGACAGCTGCTAAATCACAAATAGGACAGTTGCTAAATAAACCTAGCCGCTAAATCTGATATTGAGATTCGAATCAATCCCAACATATATCTATAAGCCATGTTTGGGGTAATTGCTTATTTATTTATTTTACTTAGTTTATTTTTGTTTTTAGTAAAAAAAATTTTGTTTAATAAAATTATTATATTTTTAAACTCTTTTCATCGAGGCAAGCTGAAAAATTAAATTTTGTTAATCAAAATACAAATAAAATTTAGATAAAACAAAAATATGTCAATAATCTAAATTTTATATTTTTTTCCGTCTTTTGTGGATTTTTTTTATCTTTCGATCAAATTTTTTTACTTTTTTGATTTATCTTATCGAAACGATTCGAAAAAGTAAAAAATTTAAATCAAAAGATTTAAAAAAGTTCAAAAAAAAAATTTATCCCAAGCAGGGCCATGTGGAAAAAATATAATGCACTCTTAAAATACCACGTAAAAAATATTATATAATATTTTTAATAAATAAATAATTATAACTCACGCTATTTGAAGAGCTCTAAATGGTACTCATGTGCCTATAATTTGGTGGTGTTATGAATGGCTAGATTAATAGCTTTGCTTGTTTGATGAACTAGCGCTGATTAGACATAATTTAGAAATGTGTGGGAATTATAATTAAGTTTGTCTAATTGAATTGTAAATAATAAGTTTGTATTTATTTTATTATCTCACATATAGAAGATTAATTAGTAGCTCATTATTCATACAATAAGCTAGTTGTCACGCCTTTCTCTAGATTTTTTATCCCTCCTCAAGATTCTTATTCAATGACTAATCACATTTTTCATAAAAAATATTACCAAATCGATTCAAATCAGATCGTACACCCTTAATTATGTTCCTATGTTTTCTATAAATAAAGGCTTTTTGTCTCAATTTTACACTTAATTTCTCTTCAAATTTGTATTATCCATCATGCATTCTTTCATAAATTTAAAAAATTCAATAGGATTGCTATTAGGAGATTATGAGGTTTTGTTGAATTTTAGTGACGATATGTCAAAAATTTAATACCAAACTCACTTAGAGTGAAAGCAAAAGTTGTTTTAAAAAGAGGATTTGTCGTACCTCAAAGCCTTAAATTTATGCTTTGATTATATAATTTTCCCAACAGAACAAACTGACATTAGGAGTCCATTTTGCATGAAAGTTCAGTCTTAAAGTCTCTCCCCCCATCCACCATTTCTTATCTTACAACACTAAACAAAGAGCTATAACTTGCTTGAACAACAATTCAACATTAATAAAAACATAAGAAGAGTATTAATTCAATAAAGCACTCAACAATAATGGCACCAAAATCTAAACAATAAAGATTTCGTGATATGGTACGATGACAAATATTTTGTATCCGTTTTATTATAGTAACGTGGGTTTGAATTCAAAACTCAAAAATTATTTTCAAGCCAAAAAATAGATGTAAAAAGGCCACAATTTTGCCCTAGTTGAGCAACTGATTTTAAGTTAAGTTTTTTATTTTTTTTCTTAATAGTCAAAAAAACATTTAAAGTTTTTCATTTTTTTTAACCTTGACTTTTTACCTTTTTACTTTTTACTTTTTTACTTTTTACCTTTTTGCTTATTGATTTGTTAGTATCTTTGCTGTTTTACATAAAATATTTTTATTTGTATATTTTTTTTAAAATATCATAACTTTTATTATACATATTTATTTTTTAAAAAGTTATATTTCTAGAAGTAATTCGTTGAAATCTATCAAATTAAATCTATATTAAATATAAAATTATATAAAAATAAAATTTTAAAAATTATAACAACTTTTTTTTTGATTTTTAGTCTTTTTGTCTTTTGATTTATTGTCTTTTGCCTTAAAATTATTTTTATGATTCAATAAACTTTTTATTCATTTAACTTAAATAATTTTAAATAAAAAGTTCAACTTAAAACAAATTGACCTACAAGACATTTATTCATTTGATATTAATACTTCTCTTACATGTACTTATTAGACATCAGTATTTAAGTGTGTAAAAAGGCAAGAGTAGTTGGGGGTCTAGATCTTGATTGGATTACTATGAGCATATGTTGAGCTCCAAAGGGCATAAACCTATGTTTAGCTTAGTTTTTTTTTTAGAGATTTTTTACTTAAATTTTTTTTAAAAAGTTTACTAATTTGGCATTTGTTGGTTTTTTTTATATATATTTTTATATTTACTTTTTTACAAAAAAAAGTCAAAAAATTGAAAAGTTTACAAAAAAAAAAATAATCCAAACACAAGCTAAGATGCATGATACAAATCTAGGGTTTTCTTTGACAACTTGGTTTTAAGGTACATTTTTTGCTTAAAATTATTTTAAGTTTAAAAATTTAAAAATTCGTTTGAAAGAAATATGAGATAACTTTAAGTTAAAGTCTTAAAGTGGTTTTAAGTCAAAACGTACAAATTTTTGTTTAAAGTTACTATAATTTCTTAAAATTTATTTTTAGATAATTTTATATTCAATTTAGATCTTGTTTGATAGATTTTGACAATTACATTTTAAAAATATAATATTTATATAAATTTATATAATAAAAGTTATGATATTTTTAAAAAATATAAAAAAATTATGTAAAAAGCTAAAAGAAAAAAAATCTTTAAGTTGAAAACAAGACTTTTTTTACTTTTAAGTTTTAAGAAAAAAGACAAAAAAAATTAAATTTAAAGCGGCTTAAAATCGATTGGCCTAGACAAGTGCACTACAAGAAATTTGAGTTTTAGCAGCGGTCGTTTGCGTCGCAAAACGTTATACAAACCGCTGCTATATGTCCCCAAAGTCTATACCAGCGGTTTGTAAACCGTCACCAAAATCGTTTGGGAAATACTCGCCGGTGTAGATATTCAGCGACGCTTTTAGAAACGCTGGAATAAACTTATTAGTACCAGAGTTGATTTTAGCGACGGTTTCTAAAGCTGGTAAAAATTATAATGCGTTGGTTTTTGAACAATGTATAGCGACGTTTAAAACTGCTGCTATTTTTCGTCTTAATACTATTGATGACTTTAGCGACGGTTTATAATTTTGATAAAGAATATAATACAATGATTTTTGAACCATGTATAGCGACGATTTTAAACCGTTGTTATTTTTCTTGATAAATTTAAAACACTGTTATAACTTCAAATTTAATACAATTTCTAACTGCTAGCAAAAATTATTTAATGCTTCAAAAAATTTACTTTTAGTAACATTTTTTAGCGTTACAAATTTTTTTTCATATTTATTTGACCCTACTTGATAGTTTAAATTTAAAATAAAATTAATGCTATATATTATTGCAAATATGCAATAATTTTCATTGTTCATCCGCAATTCCTACTAATATAACTATACATATCTACTAAAATTCTTTCTATAAAATAATTTAATTACTTCAAATTTTGATGCAATGAAATTTACATTTTCATAAACCATAATAATTTGTAAAAAAATATTACGAAAATTATTCATAATGTAAAACTAAATACAAATGTTCTATAATAAACTTAACAAAACAAACAAAATGCTAGGTTTCTTAATATTTAAAGAACATATAAAAATGTGATATCAAATCATCGTTATGGAAGCATCCACACCAACTTTCAAATGAAGAAAATGAAGTCATCGTTGGATACTTTTAAATTATTCTATTACCTGCTAATACAAACGACAAAAATTTAAATTAAATATTATTTGCAGTTTTTATAAGATACAATAAAGAATTTAAACTAAAAGAGATTATAACCTACGCCATCAAGTAAACTCAAATAAAACATAAATCCAAATTTTGTATTTTTCGATAACAATAACACCCCAAGCAATGACCACGCTTTTTTTTTTCTACAAAGTTGTGAAAAACAACGAATAACAAAAAAATCCCAAAAAGAAAATTTGTGATTTGAGAAAGGTGACAATCAAATAATGGAAAATCCAATGCAAAAATGGCTCAAATGATCAATTTTACACAAATTCATATGTTGAGCGATACAATATACAAATCATACACACTTGACTCAGTAAATTTAGCAAATTTCTTAAATAAATTTCACATTTGACTCAGTAAATTTTAAATTATACACATTTAATTCAATTGTCACGCTCCAAACTTTAAGAAAATATTCTAAGTGTGAAATTTTTAAAAAATTTTGATAGAATTTTTTTGTTTTTATGATAATCTAACGGTTTTAACAGTTTATAAAATAACCTATAATAAACGTTAGCAACATAATATACACAAATTCTGTCTGGATCTCAACAACAAAACTACAATTCAATACTAAATCATAGACTACGGTTATTAATGATTAATGGGAATTACGGAGTGGAATAAATTGTACATAAGAAGATAAAGGGAGGTAGTGCAGACCTATATAGTCTATATTTTCGTCATCTTTTTACTGTTATATTTGGATTGCTAGTTATCTGCAAAAATGGAGTGTTTAGAAAGATACTTCTAGTGAATATCAATCATGACAAACTCAAAAATTTAATTACTCTCATTTAAGTTTCTAATGTGCGGGACTTTGTTGAAAAGATTGTTAAAGCTAGGCTTGGCATGAGTTTTCCATTAATTATGCATGGTGCGTCAACAAAATATTTGCATTTCAAATTCAACAATCATCAGATTACTTCAACAGCCAGTCATACATATTCCTCCATTACAGTAGTTTTTCATAAGTACAAAAAAAATAACAAACAACAACAAGATGTTACAATACTACTATGCCCAATTCATCACATTCAATTCTATAGCATAAGAGAAAAATGCAACATTTAAATTCACTGTATTTTCAATAACTCCCCAAGACAAATTTCATGCAAACACAACAAATTTCTCAACAAATTTCCATACGCAAATTTCTCACCAAGCACAACAAATTCCTTAGGCAAATTCCTCAACACATCAACCACAGAAAATCCAAGAAAGTAACAAAAATTCAGCAAGTAGCTTAGGTAAATTTCACATTTGTCTCATTAAATTGGAAATGATACACATTTGACAAATCAAATTCATTAGGAAAATTAAGCAAATCTTTTAGGCAAATGCAACAAATTTCACATCCTAGAATGTACCTCGATCGGAAGGTTCTATTTTTGGATTCGCATAAAATGATCTTTCGCGTGTTTGTAGAAACGCTTCATCAAGGGGGTCGCTAGTCTCACCATAAACCTAAGTTGCACAACAAACAACTCACATGAATAAATGAAATTAATTTTTATAAAGATGTAAATTAACTAATAGAACTTGGCACTACATATTTTCATAAAGTTAAACACAATCATAACCTGTAAATCAATAGGACCATGTGAAAAGCAAATTCTGAAAAATACTTCACCCCTTTCATATACTCTCTTGACAATCTACTCTTCTTCATCCAATTCTTATCTATTGAATGAATCTAAACTGAAATGTTAGAGTACAAAAAAGAGCACATATTGTAAAAAACAAAAGAAATTTATCAAGTTTGAAGTATTATTATTTGAAAAGCTGAAATGGTGTCCATGTTGATTACCAAGCCCATTGCCATGGCTATGACCAGATCATTGATGATTGTAAACAACAAAGCCCTGAACAATAAAGTTACAATGACATTGACCACCAAACTAAATTCAGAGAGGACCAACATTAGAAAGCCATAAACTTCACCTGTATCGTTGAGAATTAATGTTATTTGTGTGCTTATCAAAGGATGAAGTGTATATTCACCCCTTTTTCATTTTTATTTTGAATTTGAGAAGTGGGTAATGGTTTGTCACTTCTGAGGCCTTTTTCACTCAGAAGTTCCTTTGTTTCTAAGTTTTTCACTACCTGGCATTACATTTGTAATGTTATCAGCTCCATTTTTTATGAATGAGTTGCATCCATGAATCATGAATGTGCTGGTTTTCTGTACAATAAAGAATATTGGCTTTATCTTTTGGGATTACAATTTTTCTTAAAAGTTTACCCGAACTAATTTAAAGTGGATGAAGTAAAAACCAAACTGTTTTTGGTATTGGCTTATTATCGAAAATCAATTATTCATCTATCAAATAATTAAATGGAGAAAAAAAATCAACAGTAGCCCTACCCTTGATTCTCTACAATAGAAATAAATAAATAAATAAAAACCAAAGCAAACAAAGAATGAAACAACAATAATAGTAGCCAGGTAATGATGCCTTAAGCAAAAAGTATCAAATTAGAGCCCAAACCTAAGCTTACAACTATTGCCCCTAATACTAAGTCAAGGTGTTTTATAGCTTACATACTCAACTCAAGAACCTGAATCTTTCTAACCATTTTAAAATAATTAAGTTAAATTCTTCGTCAATCTTCCCAGCAACCAAACAATCTGGGTTTATAAATTGAATTTTCACCACTATCATAAAGTTAGAAACACACCAAGCTAAATTTCTCTTCTCCCCTGATCTTCTTCTACATCTTCATCATAACCTCTCTTAAGTCAATATAATATGTTGAGTAGTTGCCCTATCTTTCCTGAAACCAAAAGTGTCTTCAAATTAAGGAGGACGACAAGTTCTTTTCTACGCTTGTGTCCAAGGAAAGCTCCATGTCCAGCCCTTCGTTTAGAGTACTCTACTATGGGGTAGTATCTGGTTCAATCATCTTCTTGTGAGAGTCCAGCCAAGTACTCCTAACTCTAAGCAACCACTGTTCCATTAATTCGTTAACCACCGAACCAATAGAAACATGTGTGAGGCTTTTTTTGGTGTCAATAGCAGTAATTGTGATAGTGGTAGTGACCGCAGTAGTCGATGCTGTGGTAGCACCATCGGACGTGGCACCAATGGTGGTGGAGTAGACGGAGGTTGCAGCAGTGTTGGAGGTAACAGTAGCGACGGTGATGGTGGCAATAACGACGGTAATGATGGTAGTACTGGTGGTGGTGGTAGTGACTGTGATAGTGCCGATGATATTAAAAATGACGATAGCAACGACGATGGTGGCGGTGGCAGCAACGACGATGTTAATAGCATATTTTGATAAAGAAGATTGATTTATTTTTAAAAAAATATTTTTCAAGAATTATCCAAACACTAAAAAACAAAAATAAAAAAATTATTTTTTACAAAATAAATTTACATAAAAAATATTTTATATCAAAATAAATGGAGCCTGAGATTTTGCAAGTTTCCTTAAAAAATATTTTTCTGTGGCCTTCTGTGCTGGTTGCCGCAAAAGTGAATCATGATATGTGGAGAATGGAGAGGTCCACATTGGAATACAATAACCAGAAGGCATCATTAAGGGAAAACTATTAAATATTCTTGATAAATAAATAATTATTACTTACATAATATAAATTATTTTTTATTTATATTATTAAAAAAAGTTATTAAATACTCTTAATAAATAAATAATTATAACTTACACAATGTGAATTACTCTTTATCTTTTAACTACTTAATAAAAATAAATTATTATATGCTTATTAAAAAATTTATCATTATTATATTAAGTGAGAGTACTACGTGAACTTAGCACATAAAACTTTGATAGCACTAAATAATTACTAGTCATTAAGACAACTTAATGATGTTTAAGATCCACATATCATTGAGTATATGGACGTTTTAACAATTTTTAGAGTCCTAATTATAACCATACTTAAGGGGTGAAGGGTTGGCGTTTTTATTAAAATTTGAAAAAACTCATGTAATATTAATTTAAAATATTTTAAAATTATATAAACTTGTTTCTGTAATTTTTTTTTAAATTTTAATATATATCTTTTTACAAATTTATAAGAATTATTCGTTCATCCTAAATTAAAATCCTGCACTTCTCCGGCCCCTAATGAACTTTTAATTACTTTCTTGGCAAGGTTTTATAATGGTAGGTCTTGAATGAACTAAAATTCTCACACAACAGTAAAATAATGATGAATATTCTGGGCATAAGGGATGAATTTTTATTATTTCTGGTACTGGACTAATAAAAATTATAATGTCTCTGTTTGGGATAATTGTTTATTACTTATTTAATTTTGTTTATTGTCATATTTAGTAATTATTTTTTATCATTTAGATAAATTATTATATTTTTGACTCTTCTCGTTAAGACGAATTGAAAAAGTAAATTCTTTTTATCAAAATATAAAAGATTTTAAAAAGACAAAAATAAGTCAAAATAAACTAATAAACCAAATATTATATTACTTATTTTCGTCTTTAATGAATTTTTTTTATTTTTTAATCAAAACGTTTTACTTTTTGGATTCGACTTATTGAGACGATTCAAAAAAATAAAAAAAACTTAATCAAAAAATTAAAAAAATTAAAAAAACAAAAATAAACAAAGTTCTTAATATTTAGCCCAAAGGGCCCACACACTTTAATTTGTTACTATCACACACTTAAAGGTTTTATACTGGTAGGTCTTGAATTAACTCACACAACAGTAAAATAATGATGAATATTCTGCGCAATGAGGGATGGATTTTTATTATTTCTCGTACCAGAGTAATAAAAATTATAAAATCACACATTTTAATTTGTTACTATCACACACTTTAAAAGTTAGGTTTTTTTTTTCTTTTACATTTTCAGTCAAAAAAATCAAATGGTATTCAAAATAAATTATTTAGTAAATTAGTTTTTAAGTTATTTTTTTAAAGTTGGTTTATTAGATAAAGGTTAATTTTTTTTGTTTTTTGTTTAGGGTCTCATTTGTTTCGATGTAAACTATTTTTTGATAAAATATTTTATTAATTTTTCAATATTTGATTGATATAAATAACGTAAAATATTTTTTTAGTATAATATTTATATCAAAAAACAAAATTAACTAACATAAAAAATGTGTAAGTCAAAATTTTCATGTCTGTCGTGGTTGTGGTAGTGGTAGTAGTGACGACAATAGTGGTAGTTGGTGACAATAGAAGCTGTAACGATGGAAGTGGTGATAGCGACATCGTTGATGATGGCAGTAGTGGTGGTAGCGATGATAATGGCGATAGTGGAAACTGGGGCGGTGAAGCTGCAACAACGACGGCAATTACAACAATATAGTATAAGGACCGATAGGGGACAGTAGTGCAACGACGGTGGTGTTGGAAGTGGCAATAGCGGCTGTGATGGTGGTGACATCGATCGTAATGATAGTAGTGATAACGGTGGTGGCAGCAACGACGATAGTAATAATAATATATTCTGATCCAAAAAAATTTATTTTTTTTAAAAAAAAAGTTTCAAATATTACCCAAATACCAAAAAGCGAAAAAAAATTATTTCTAGCAAAATGATTTGACATGATTTTTGAAAAGACAGGAAGTGCCTGGATCCTTGCCTATAAACAGTGGATCCTTGTCGATTCAAAAAGGAATTGATTCTCATAAAGGCAAATGCTACCTTAACAAAAGACTTTAATGAATTTCTATATTCGTTGTAAAATATTTTATGTTAAAATAAATCGAGTCTAAATTGAACATTATTGTTCTTTTATATTATTAATTATAATAATTATATATAATTAAAATTAATAATAAATAAATTATCAAATAGTAATATTATTATCTTTTAGAATAGTGTATGAATTTGAATATGAATAATTCTATTTACACCTTCAAAAATTTTCTCTACGTATATAAATTTTTTTTTAAAAAAATATTCTTTTCTTCAACCTCCCACCCTAAACATAGCCACCTCTCACCCCGCCACCTTTCCCATGGGCGGAACTAGGTTATAGGAGGAAAGCCGGGGATGACAGTGGTGGTCGAAGCCTCGAAAGGAAAGGTGCATGATGGCGACAGTTGCGGCTAGCATTGCGGTGGAATGTTGAAGAAAATGGTATTTTTACAAAAAAAATTGTAGGTAAAAAGAGCTTTTCATGGCATTAATAAAATTATCATCTAAATAGAGTATTCTAAGAATTAGTATTTTAGCTTAATTTTTTAATTTTTTTTTCTTTTTTTCTATTAAACAATATTAGTTTCTATTTTTATGTTTTTAGTTTAAAAAAAAAAGAAAAAAAGAGAGCAGTTAATGAGGCTCTAAATATGTGTCATAAAGGCCATAGTAGAATGATATATTTTTGGATATTAAAATTGTAGTTGGTTTCAACATATTTTCCCAACTCAAATGATTTTTGTAAGCCATATTTTTAAAGAAAAAATTAATTCTGAATCCTATTTAGAGGACTTGTGTTATTTTAGTCGTAACTACTTTTTTAAATATTTCACAAAATTCTTTTTTTAGATTTATTAATGATTTGGACAAAAATACCCCTCTCAACACCACATCTTAGCCATCCTCTCTCTCTCTCTCTGTCTCTCTCTCTCTCCATGAAATTGAAAATGACGCCGTTGCCCCTCGTTGCCATTGTCGCCCCTCACTTCCTTCGTCGCCCTTCACTACCACCATCGCCCTTCACCACTAAAAACCATAGTTGTACCAAAAACCCTAGCTGTGGCATCAATCAAACCTATCAGATTTGGCCTCCGACGCTGACATCATCTTCAACCTTCATCCCCACCACATTTGCCTTCCTCGCCTCTCGCCATCGCATCAGCATTCATCTTCTCCTTCACCCTTCGTCGTCGCATTGCCCTCGCTACCTTCGTCGTTGCCCTTCGCCAATGCCTGAACCAGATTTAGACCACCGTTGGCTATTGGGTTGATTCACTATGTTAGATGTTTGGGATAGAGAGAGAAAGAGAAAGAGAGATACGGCAAATGTCTCATTTTTCACTGTACTTTACTGTGTTGGGAAAGAATGGAGACTAAGCAATTGTGTTGGATGTTTTGGAGTGGTTGAATATGCTCACTATGTTGGATGCTTGGTTACAAATGTATGATTTTTTTTGGTCACATGAGACATTTTTCAAAATAAATGTTTTATTTTTTCAAAACTAGTGTCTCATTTTTTAGAATAAATATCTTATTTTTCAAAACAAATGTCTTATTTTCTTAAAACAAATGTGTCATTTTTCAAAACAAATATCAAAAATTTCAAAACACATGTCACATTTTTTCAAAATAAATATCTATTTTTTTTCAATATAAATGTCTCATTTCCTGATCATGAAGAAATGTCTCCGATGTAAAATGAGATATTTCATAACAAATGTCACATTTTCAAATGAGACATTTCAGATTTAGAATAAATATTTTATTTTTAAAATGAGGCATTTCATAATAAATGAGATATTTTATAACAAATGTCTTATTTTTTAGATTCAGAACCAGAATAAGACATTTCATAACAAATGAGACATTTTAGATCCAAAATCAGAACTTCACGATTTCTTGTCCTTCTTCGACGAATCTGGTGGTGATGGCGATGGAGAGTGGTGGCGATTTGGTGGTGGTGGCGATCTGGTGGTGATGGTGGTGACAGTTGGCATTGATGGTAATCTGGTGGTGGTGGTGGTGGTGGTGGTGGCGGCGGCGGTGGGGAGTGATGGCGATCTGATGACGGCGACAGTGGAGAGTGGTGGCAATTCGATGGTGGTAGCAATGGCTATGTAATTTGCAGGTGCAACTATTATAGAGGACTAAAAGGTAATTTTGGTATACTGTTACGAATTTTGGCCGCGGTCTAATTCATTTTTAGTTTGACAAATTTGTGACAAATGATTATTTATATTATTGATTTTATTCGTTGATATTTTAACACTTGTTCTTTTGGAGATATAGTTTGATATTGCAGCGCAGCAGACAAGAAGCAAAAAAAGGCAAAAAAACTGCACGCAGTGTCAGACCAATCGATAGACCGATCGATCGGTCCATTGAGCGATCTTCAACAGCTCTCGATTTTTTCAGTTCTGCAACAAAATTTTGCGAGTTTGTTGAGACCAATCGATCGGTCCTATATGGTGAGACAGATTTTGAAGCAGCAGTGGCTATGGTTTAATAGTTTAATATAAATAGGCAGCTGGGGCTTCTTATTATGTGTGCCTCCAATTATTTTATAAAAACCTAGCCACCATAGAGAGTTTATAGATTGTTCATTATTCTCGCAAGTTAATCTATATCTTGATGATTCTTTAGCTTGGATTCGTGGAGTCGCTTGAGAGGATTCTCAAGTGTGTTGAAGTCTGGTGGAAGAATTAGTCAGCATTGAAGTTCGGTGGTGGGTTTCAACGGCAGTCAAGCACAAGAATTGGTGTACGTGGATTCGGCAAGAGTATGCTTTCAAACATTTAGTTGTGGGTGCAACGTCGGTTTGTAAAATTCTCTTGTAACCAACATTTTTACAGTGTTTGATTTTCTAGACACAGTGTGGTCTCGTGATTTTTACCCGATTTGAGATTTTTTACATAAAAATTTTCGTCTCGTGTGTGATTGTGGATATTTTATTTTTTGCTTGTGTGATTGTTAGATTCAAGTTTATTTGCAGCGTTTTGCTTATTTAAGAAAATTAATTAGTGCAAATCAGTCGGTAAACGGAATATTTCAATTAGTATCAGAGTAGTCACAAAAAAAAAATTTAAAAAGTTTTTTTGTGTGATCCATTGACTGATTTGCAATAAATGAATTTTCTTAAAGAAGGCGCTTCCACCGGTAAATCACCCTTCTTGACGGCCATAATTATCTCTTTTAGAAAGTTAGGATGAGAGCCTTTTTAAAATCTATTGACGAAAGAGTTTGGCTTTCCGTTGTTGAGAGTTACAAGCCTCCCACCAGTATTGTTGATGGTATAATTGTCCCTAAACCCGTAGCTAAATGGGACAGAGATAATTTTGAGGATACATGTTAGAATAGCAAAACTATAAATGTTATCTTTAGTGGAGTCACACAAGATGAGTTTCGTAGAATTAGTACGCGTGAATTGACTAAACAAGTATGAGATATTCTTCAAATCACTCACGAAGAGACTGATACTATAAAAATCTTAAAACTTCAATATCTCACAACAAATTTTGAAACTCTGCGTATGAAAAAAGATGAAAATTTTGACGATTTTTACGCTAAATTAAGTGACACTGTGAATGCCTCATTTAATCTTAGTGAAAAATTTTCGACTTCAAAAATCGTTCGAAAAATTATTAGAACTTTACCCGAACGTTTCCAACTAAAAGTCACAGTAATAGAAGAAAGTAAAGACATCGATTCTATTTATGTTGAAGATTTAGTTGAAAACATACAAACCTATGACCTAAATTTTCAAAACAAAAAGGTTTCAAAAAATTTGACATTCTTTTCAGCTCACGGTTCTGCAAGTAATTCGGATGATAATTTAGATCCTGAGATGATGGCTATTTTTGTAAAAAAAATTTAAAAAAATTTTAAAAACTAAAAAGCCTAATGAGGAGAAAAAAACACAAAAGAATCACAGTAAAGAAAAAGCCAAAAATATGTTTAATTTTATTAAAAAGGGGTCGAAAGGCCAAATTTCAAAAATTCAATACTATGAATGCAAAAGATATGGATATATGGCTAAAGAATGCCCGAACTTTCTTAGAAAGAAACAAAAAGGATTCACAGTTACTTGGGATGACGAAAGTGAACCTGAAGTGATGAGAAGGAGCCTGATTATGATGATAATAATATTACTATTTTCATTGCTTCTGTTCATGAGGAATCTGTTGAGTTTGAAAATAAAAAGTCTAAGAAATTTAAAAATGAGGAGATAAATAATGTTAATGAAAGTGAGGATGATGAAACTCTTTAACAAACTTATGATAAGTTTTATAGAGAGTGTTTCAAGTTGATCAAACAAAATGCAAAATATAAATTGTGTGAAAAAGAGAGAGACGGTGTCAAACAAGAGGTAACGGAAACTCAAGACCTGGTTGTGAAATTAAAATAAGACAGGGAGATTTTGTGTGAAAAACTTGCAAAATGTAAAAAAGAAAAAAATGACTTGTCTGAATTGTGTCAAACTAAACGAACCAGGATTGAATTTCTTGAAAAAGAGTTGCATGCTTGTGTTGAGTTAAAAATTGATCTTGAATTAAAATTGATTAAATTTGAAAAATATCTGTTAAATGCTCAATCTATTTTCAAGAAATTGAATGCAGGCACTATGATTTTGCATGATATGCCTGGCTCACAAAAGGCGGTGACGGACAGGTGTGGACTTGGATTTACTGGTGCTTCGTTAAGCAAACAGTTCAAAGGAAAAGAAAAAAATGATCAGCCAATTTTACTCGAGTCTGCAGTAAAGTTTGTAAAAGCAGAAAGTGGAGATTGTTACGGATTTTGGCCTCGGTCTAATTCGTTTTTAATTTGACAAATCTGTGACAAATGATTATTCATAGTATTTATTTTATTAGTTGATATTTCAACACTTATTTTTTTGGAGATATAGTTTGATATTGTAGCGTAGCAGACAAGAAGCAAAAAAAATGCAAATAGTTGCACACAGTGTCAGACCAATCGATCGGTCCATCAAGCGATCTTCAACAGCTCTTGGTTTCTTCAGTTCTACAACAAAATACTGCGAGTTTGTTGAGACCTATCAATCGGTCCTGTGCGGCGATACAAATTTTAAAGCAGTAGCAATTAGGATTTGGTAGTTTAATATAAGTAGGCAGATATAACTTCTTATTATGTGTGTCTCCTATTAATTTATAAAAACCCAGCTGCCATAGAGAGTCTATTAAATTATTCATTATTCTCGCAAGTTAGTCTATATTTTGATGATTTTTTAGCTTTCGCTCAATCAAGCCAATCATCAAGCCAATCAAAGCTTCAACAATTAGTTTGGATTCGTGGAGTTGCTTGAGAAGATTCTCATGTGTTGAAATCTGGTGGAGGAGTCCGTCAGCATTGAAGTCCGGTGGTGGATTCCAACGGCAGTCAAGCACAGGAGTTGGTGTACGTGGATTCGACAGGAGTAAGCTTTTAAACATTTGGTTGTTGATACAACGTCAGTTTCTAAGATTCTCTTGTAACTAATATTTTTATAGTGTTTGATTTTCTAGACCCGGTGTGGTGTCATGATTTTTACTCGATTTTGGATTTTTCAAGTAAAAATTGCCGTCTTGTGTGTGATTGTGATTATTTTATTTTTTGCTTGTGTGATTGTTTGATTTAAACTTATTTGCGACGTTTAGCTTATTTAAGAAAATTTATTAGTGCAAATCAGTCGGTAAATAGAATTTTTCATATACAAAAATATTATAGAGAATTTATTAGAACATAATCTTTAATTAGACTTATTAGAATAAAAAATTTCTAAATGGACTTATCCCAAAAATTTTCTATTTTAAAAACTCGACCATAAGAATCATTTGTTGTGATATAAGAATCAAATCCAAATGGACCCTTCTTGTCAGTCAGTGCTAATTCTTTATGTACCTTAAATAAATCCCTCACATAATGTAATGTTCGATACTGTGATGTTATGTTGTTCAAGTTCATTAGTTGGATAAATATTGTTAAAAAATAATTGTTTTCCTTTGCTCTTGTTGTTCTTGACTTCTTGCTGCTTGCAGCTTTATTTTCTGTGTTCTCCTTTCATGCTCTCCTTGTTTAGAAAGAAAAAAAAAACCCACATATATAGAATATAAAACAAGTATTTATTTATTTATATCCTGGTCAACTTGGTGGGTGCTTTGTATTAGATTAATTGTTGGAATAATTAGTCAAAAGTCAAATTCTTAGATCTCATAGTGCATTTAATCCACTTTAATTATATTTAAATTTTTAGGTCGGTTATTTTAAAAATTTTAAGAACCAAGATTTCCAATTTATTACTAGACAATTTTATAGACAAAATTATTTTTATTATTCACACAAGTCATCTACTTATTTAGTTCACACTCCTCGCCACCTCATCACCCCATTAAACTCCAATTATCGTCGATGATTACTTTTCAATAATTGCCGTCGACGGTCGTTTCTAGTGACTTTTGGGCAATTGTTTCGGGCAACCTCTGACTGATCGTTGATAACTTTCTTGGTAATTATTTTCCAAAAGCTTTTTCAATACCCAGGCAAGAGATAAACTCTATTGTTCACTAGTATTTATTTTTGTTCGCTATAGCATTAGTCGCACAAAACAGATAAATTTTACTATTTATTGGAATTTATCTCTGTTCGCTAGTCACGTAGAACACATAAATTTCATTATTCGCTGTATTTGAATAGTAAAATTAATTTATCTTTATTTATTAAATCCTATTATATCTACTATCATCACCCCATTCACTACTAACACCACACAAAATAGTAAATGTTTATTTTGTGGTGTATTCAAATAGTTAAAATTACCTTTAATTTTAAGAGTTGTCATATGTAGTCACGCAGAAGTCATTAGATCGTCAACAAAAAATCGTTGGATTTAGTTGTCGAAAATGATAGAAGTAAAAGAATAAGGTGTTCACCTAAAAGAATAACCGGTGTTTAGAGTAGTAGTCATTCTTGTGAAAATATCACATACTTTTAGCAAAGGGTAATATTCATATTGGTCATGCATGTTTTGGTTCCATTAATAGCTTAATTGCTTTTTTGACTTATAAGCTCGCTGACATATATTTGAAGAAAAATAAGCTACCACCCTAACTCACATTGGATGTGCCTCCATCTCTAACCCAATTGTGCATGCTGAATTGACTGATTTGCACTCAACTTCTTTACAAAATTTTCAAGATGCTCATCACAATTTAATGAAAAGTTCTACCTGTGCATATTCACCAAGCACATAATTAGCAGGGCGGTCTGATGATCTTGAAGGTTTTAGACAAGGTTTTTAAACCTGGGTTTCTTACTTTTAAGTTTATTTTTATATTTTGTTTTAAATTTCACTTTTTTTTAGATATAAATTTATTAATTAAATTTTTATAATCCATTTTTAATATATTTTTTTCAATTGATAATAGTGATAATCCACTTAATTTTTTTTGTGATATAGTCGATCGAATGAAAAAGTTACTAAGAGAAAGAAAGGGAACAATAAATCAGTTGTAAGAGAGAAAAAGAAAAAAAAAGTTAAACTATTCAATTATCAGTTATCTAAGAAAATTAAATGCTGCCATTAAAATAATACAACGTGTGTCAGCTAGTTTCGTAAGATGAGTATTGAATGAAAATATTATTTTTTAGCGATATTTTTTGATTTTAAAAGTTTAATTGAAATTTTGTATTTTACATTATTTTTTATTTAAAATGCTAATATGTATGATTTCTATTTGATGGAAGTTAGGCTTAATTTATTTTATTTGTGAGCCTCATACATTATATATACTTTGTCATAAATTTTAAAAGATTTTTGTGTAACAGTATACATTATAAAAACTTTTATTAAATCTCACAAATAATACTTTGTTAAAAATCTTCAATATGATATATTTTTTAAACTAATACATATAGTATACAACATAAAAAATATTATAAATTTGAGGACTTATCGAAGTTGGTGACCTTAGGCGATTACTTAATTGACCTAACATACTGTTGGAATATTAGATTTATTAGAATATTAAATTGATTGGATTAATTTTATTATAATTTTATTGTGATTTGGTTTCCTTTATTGTTTATCCCTATTCGCCTATAAATAGACCATATATTGTACAGTTTCAATAGACAGAAAATATAAAATTATTTTTTCTTCTCAATTAAAGTTGGTGACCTTAGGCGATTACTTAATTGACCTAACATACGAAGCCACCTATAATTAGTCATATTTTTTTTCACATGGGTGGATTTTATGGTATTAGTGAGACTCATTCCATGCTAAAGAAATGTGTATGGCTTTTTGGTCAGTGTTTGTGTACGTATTATTCTTCGTTCATGAATGGGTGGCGAAGTATTTGTTATGTTTTCTTTTTTTAATTTTTAACTTGCTCAATAAAAAGTTCAAAAAAAAGAAAAACGTGTGGTTATAACTTTTTTGTTTAGAACTTTTAATTATCAACAAAAAAAAATTCTATTACATAAAGTTATAAGGTTACAACATTAACAAATATTTAAAATTTTTACTTAAATTTATAATTACATCTTTTTATTTATAATATAAAAGTTTAAACTTTCAATCACATAACACCGTCTAATAATTCGGGTAAAAAAAACCTCAAATAAACCACTTTTACCGAAATAATTCACACGCAAATTAAAGCCACAATATAAAGTAAAACATTTCAAATAGAATTAGCTTATTTAAGTTTAACTTTTAAAATTTTTTTTTAAAAAAACATCGCAAACAAATTCCATTATCACTCAAATTAAATGAAAGCCTTAACCATGCATGCACATGTAGTATTTTTGTGTTAAAAAGATATGTTGTTGAACACTTGACTGCAGCCTCTGTGTGGCTTAGTTTTTTTTTAAATTTCTTAAGCTTTTGATTTTTTTATAAAATAAATAAATATAAAAAGATATAAAAAAAATTTAGTTTGATTTGATTTAATTATAAAAAAATGTAAAAAAAGCAATTAATTAAAGTAGAATGTCAAACACGTCGGTTTTTTAAGAATCATTTAAGCATTTAAAAAAATAAAAATAAACCAAACAGAAGCTTAATGAATAAAAAATCTTTAGAAAATAGTCAAACTAGTCATAGCGTTGATTATAGTGATTAGAATAAATTTTTTTTGTTTAGCACCATTATTTGGCTGGGCCTCACTTTATTGTAAAATTTTCTTTGCCCTAATGGTTAGGGTATCTAGCCAATATGAGTAGTCATATGTGGCCATCCTTAAATGATTATTTTTAATGAAATTTATGAAGTAATAATTTAAATAATCGTGATAGACCCACTCAAATTTATAAAATAAAATCTTTAAAAAATTTCATGAAAATAAAATTATTTAAGAAAGGGACATATTTAAGATGTGTTCGAGTTTTGAAAATTTTATTTTTTATAAAAAAAAATTTAAATTATTTAATTTGATTCGTTAGGGTAGTTTTACTTCTCTGTTTTTTTTGTTGAAATATTTCGTGTTTTTACTTTTTTAGTTTTAAAATATAGTATTTCAGATTACAAAACGATTTTTATTTTTTATTTTTGAGAGTAAAATTGAATTTTTGTATTAAGAGTATTATAATTATTTTATTAAAAAAAGTTAAAATTATTTAGACTGTGAATATATTTTATTTGAAAAAAATTAGTTGGGATTTAAAAGTTTTTTTTTTCTGTAAAAAGATTAACTTTTTAAACTATTATTTTTTAAACAAAATTAAATACCCGACTTTTTCCCCATGTTATTAAACTGGCATGGATGCCTTGCTTTTTCCACTGATCTGTGAACTGAACACCAGCTGCTCCCCACACGCCACTTTTTCTACCATCTCTTTCTCTCTCCTCATATATATATATATATATATATATTGGGTATGCTTTATATTATGTCTGTATAATTAAAATTTTATTTATATTTATTAGAATTGAGTTGGAGTTATATATGAATATATTAAAAAGGTGTTTAGGAGCGTTACTATTAGTAATTTTTAATTTTTTACTACTAATTTTAGCTAAAGTTATAAGTTTTTATAAATGCTTACAATTTTTGATATAATTCTTAATTATTTTTTTAATTTAAATTACAAGTTATAATTTTTATCAAATATTTACATTACAAATTATAATTTATAATTTATTAATAATAATTTTGCCAAGCACCATCTAAAAACTTGTGCAGAATTTTATTATTATATAAAGGCTAAAATGTTTAGAGTTTGCCAGATGATAATGTTAGAATCTGTGAATTTCATTGGCCATTGAAATTCAGATTTCACTAGCTGGATCAATTACAATTGAATTGGCCATTCAAT
>JAOTRH010117944.1:0-14954 GCA_034768845.1 Heliamphora exappendiculata
CTGAAGTGGGATTGCTAGATTGCAAGCCAGTTGATACTCCAATTGTTCAGAATCATAAACTTGGAGAATATTCAGATCATGTGCCAATAAATAAAGAGATATATCAAAGATTAGTGGGTAAGCTAATCTATTTGTCTCACACTCGCCTAGATATAGCCCATGCCGTAAGTGTAGTAAGACAATTTATGCATTGTCCCAGTGAAGATCATATGGATGCAGTAAATCGAATTCTTCGCTACCTAAAGTCCTCCCTTGGAAAAGGGCTTATGTTCTCAAAAAACAATCATCTCAACTTTGAAGGTTATACGGATGCAGGTTGGGCAGGGAATATCTCTGACAGGAAATCCATATCAAGCTACTTCACTTTCGTATGAAGAAATCTTGTCACATAGAGAAGTAAGAAACAAAAGGTGGTGGCATTATCTAGTGCTGAAGCTGAGTTCAGAGGAATGGCTAAGGGACTTTGTGAGCTTCTCTGGCTTAAAAGATTGCTAACCGAAATTGGTCTTGCTCCTAGTTCCGAAATGAACTTATTTTGTGATAACAAAGCAGCCATTGATATTGCTCATAATCCAGTTCAATATGATCGTACTAAACATGTTGAAGTGGATAGACACTTCATCAAACAGAATCTTGATGTAAAGATAATTCGATTTCCGTTTGTTATATCTGAGGACCAACTAGCAAACATTCTTACAAAGGATGTTTCCAGCAAAGTCTTCTATAGCTCACTTGACAAGTTGCGCATGAAAGATATATATGTATCAACTTGAGGGGGAGTGTTGACGTGAGCTGTAAATTGGAGGCAGAATCCCCTCAATTATGGGTCAAACCATAATCACGGTCCTAATTTTGTATATAGCCTAATATAGCTTTACGTGTATTGTTATATAATCTCATATCTTTGTAAAGAAAAGATTGAAAAAAATAAAGATACACTATTTGAACAATGTTTACTAATTATTGTTTTTGTATTTAGATTTTTTTGTAAATTATAAATAAAAATATATTTAATAAATATTTTTGTTTTTAAAATTTTTTTAATAGTTTTTAAAATTTATTAAATTATTGTAATTATGTTTTCATATATTTTGTAAATATATTTCCATTCTATATTTTTTTCGCCATTTTCGACCACTATTTTTAGTCACCACCTCCGACTACTCCTCCAATTACCACTTCTGATCACCACCTCCGACTACTACATTCAACCACCATTTTTGGCCATTATTTCGACCACTCATTCAATCACCGCATTCGACCACCACATATAGCCACCGTCTCCAACCACTACCTCCGACCGCCATTACTGCCATTTGCTATAATTACTAACTAACATTTCTAACCATCACTTTTGACTATTACTTTTCAAATATCTATGTGTCAAACATATTTTTATTTATATTTTTTTTTATAAAAATAAATAAAAATATATTTTTATTTATTATAAACAAAAAATAAAAAATTGTAAATGCTACAAAAAAGGGGCCTTGGGCTCATGTCCTGCAGGATCAGGTCCAACTTCTTTGCATTTAGTATAATATTTTTATCTTTTTTTTAAAAATAACATTAGTCCAAACAAATATACTTTTTAAATTGTGCTAAAAAATGCAAAACTTCAACAACAAAAAAATAAGCCATTAATGGCATTTTAGTGTTTATTTTTTTATGGGTAAATTACAATGACATCTCTTGATATTTCGGTTAAATACAGTTAATTATATATTTTTGAATAAATTATATTGACCTCATTTACAATTAAACGACGTTAACGGAGACGCATATATGATGAAAATATTCTCATATATTTGTCTAAAATTTTAATGAGATTTGGCATTCCTTGTCATTTCAATGAGCAAATCTACAATGACAAATTTGACATTCCTTTAAACTACATTTAAACTTCTTACCAAACGAGACCTAGGCTCTTACTTTAAACTCTAATGTCCCACACAAGCGAACAAACTTTAGTGCAGGTCAAAAAGCTCTACAAGGATTTAATGCTTATTTTTAATTTGGATTAAGATGTTTGTATTGGACTGGAACATATGTGGGGTCTATTTTTAAATTTTATCTTTTAAAATTAATAATTTTATATTTATTTGGTAAGACATAGGGGCCGGTTGGCTACTAGCTTAAAAGTTAATTTTTTAGCTAAAAAAACTAATTTTGGTTCAAATTAAGTTGTTTCGTAATTTTAATTTTTAAGCTAATTTTTTAAAAGTTGGTTATTTGGATTAAAAAAACTAGATTTTTTACTTTTTGTTTCGGATAATTTTGTCCTTTTATAGTGATGTTTGACAAAATTACTGCTAGTAGTTTATAGATTACAGCTTGTAGCAGATGTTGTGAGTGCGTGGTAAAGATTGTAACTTATAATTGAAATAGTAAAAAAAATAGTTACAAATTATAGGAGAAGTTATGAGTGTTTAAAAAAAACTTGTAGTTTATAAGTAAAATTTGTAGTATAAAACTAAAAACTACTAGTAGTAGCATTTTCAAACACGCTCAATATATTTAATATTAACAATTATATGTAGTTGGTAGTGGTAGTAAATAAATTATTAATAAGAAGTATTTTTGTATTTTAAAAGTGATTGGGATTTAAATAAAATATTCTAAAAGTTAGTGTTTTGATTTGACTTTTTATTTTTTTATTTTTTTTGCTTTTTATACTTCAAGATATTAATTAATTAGCTTTAATTATATATTAATCACAAAAGTAATTTATGAATACTTAAAAATAATATTATTTTATAAGTTATGTAAGGTAAATAATTTCAAAATCAATAGAATGTGATGATCAATAGAATTTTTAAAATTTATATAAATTTTAAAAATTAATTAATTAGATAGGTAAGTTAGTTGTAAGTTTTTAAAAATATCTTCAATTTTGCAATTCGAGAAATTTAAAATAATATGATGAATTAGTTTGTAAGATATTCTTAGTTTTTAAAAAATTTAAAATAATAATTATTCAATATGTTATTTTATAACAAATAAAATTAAGACAATTAAAAAGCTTATCAGAATTGAAAATGAAAAATATATTACGAAAAACTCAATGAATTCCATTAACAAAAAATGCTTATGTCCATGAAAAAAATTAAGTTGACAATTATTTGCCCATACCTATCATTTACTCTCTTTTTTTTTTATTTAATTAAATTTATCATTGATTCTTATTTATCATTCTCTTTTTTTTTTCTAAGTTGAGTCTTTTTTTTTTAAATTCTTCATATATATATATATATATATTCTTAAATTAATTTATATTATATTTCAACGTCTAAAGTAATTCATCTACATTTAAGTCAAAACTAATATCTTATTCATTAGATTTAAATGCTCACATATCTAGACACATGTCTTTCTCAAAATAAAAATTTGTTATTGAATTGCTGAACATTAAAATTTTTATACGATGGAGCTCTAGCCAAATTTCCTATTATTTAAATTTTTTTATTGAGTTACAATTAAGCTAAAATCTAAAAAATAATTTCTAATTTTCTCGTTTCTTTTGTTCTTTTTCTTATCCATTGTCTAGCATTTTATTTATAAAAAAAATAGAAAGATAGAAAAAATAAATAAATTTTACTTTGTGGAATAAAATTCAAATCACTGTATATAGCAGAAGCAACTCATGGAAGGGTATAACTAGAATTAAAATTTACAGTACATTGACTGCCAAACTGGTTGCATTGGTGCATTGGTAATATGGAAAATAAATTTCAACTGATTGATGGCTACACACGTTTATGAACGGAATTCTATAAAATTTTGGTGAGTATGTAATGATATTTCAAATGGTATGGGAAGTCAGTGTAATTTGTTTAAAAATATGAGACTAACTGTATTTAATTAAAAATTTAAAAAATATCAATGTAATTTATCCTTTTTTTTTTGTTTATAACAAACTGGTTTAAACTTTAATCTAAACCGTTGTACTTTCTTGATTTTCATTGTGGCAAACTGAAACAGTTGAAAAATTCAACTAAAGAAAGTCTAATAAGGTCACCCACAAAAACAAAAACAAAAACAAACAAGAAAAAAACTCTTTAAAAAAACATTGACCAACGTCTTCATCTATCTTCTAATCCTATTAACCCCTTTATACTATTTCAAGTAGTAGTAATGTTATGCAGTAATGTTACCTAAGTTGATCGTTTGTTTGAATAGCAAGATAATAATAGAGAGTGAAAAAAAGGAAGAAAATATCAGACTTTTTAAGTGTTCACTCAGCAAAAAAGTTCTAACAATGTTCAAAAATAGATTTTCCTGTATAATCTTATTAAGCCTTTGTGCTTAATAAGATTATTAAGAAGAAGGCTTTGTGCTTTAAGCTGAGGACTTTTAGTATAAATATTTACTGAAAAATAATAAAATTACAAGATCATTCATCAATTGCATCCGATTTTAATTGACCAGATGCAGTAAGTTTGACAATTTGTGTTTTATTATTGCCAGCAATTTTACTGACTTGACAATACATCATCATTTTTTTGAAGGATATTCACGATAACATAATCGCTGCAAGAATTAATATTCCATTCATAAATTTCTCGAGCATTGAAACTTACAGCGAATGGAAATATTTCCTCATTAAGGACATCCATTGGTGTAGGACGAGAATAATATGCTCTTGTGCCAGGCATAAGGGGTTGATGTATTTTTATGAGAAATTTTATTTATTTCTCTTTTATCATGATATAATTGGTAAAATATTTGATTTAAATTATTTAATTTAATGTGATTATCTTCAGAATCAAAATTACTTGAAGATGATTGAGTGTTATTTAAAACATTTAAATTTAATCCTTCCATTTTAGATAATCTGTTTGTTAACTGATCCTAAAATTCATTTTGATTTTTTTATTAAATTTGATGGAGATTTGAGAATTCCAAGATTATAATCTTGAATTGTTATGGGATGAGCAATTAAAGGAGCTTTAAGCTGAGGACTATTATTAGAAGGACTAATAATAGTAAAAGTTTTTTGATGATTTATAATTTCATCAACTTGACTTTCAATTATGATAAGTTGTTTTCTTAGAGTTTGAAGAGTTAGATTGGTGAAATTATGTTGCTTTGAATTAGAATTATCCTTATACAAAAGGACAATCTTCTAAAGGAGTAACCAAAGTAGGGATTATTAATCCTCAAAGGAACAGAAGGTGGATGAATACTAGGGACAATTTTATTGTCTGTAGTTTTCCAATTAGTATAAGCATCATTAATAGGAAAAATATTTATACATATCAGTAATATATCCAGAATAATTCTTGTACCATAAAGGAAATGGCATAGTAAATTGATGTTTTTCTAAAGAATTATAAAATTTATTTATAATTTGTTGTTATACACTATCGGTGTAAATTTCTAAATACCAATTTCGGAAAACTGTATTTTTGTTCGAATAAAAGTCATCATTGATGGCTTTTCTGTCAATGATAAAATTATTTTTAGAGATAACATTGATATTAATAGCATTAATATCAAATCCTACTTTTGATAGAGTAGGTGTTCTATGAACATATGGTTCTCCTTTGCCACTTTCTTCAGGGGTTTCTTGATAAATCCCATGAGGAATTTGGGGAAAGAATCGTGCCAAATTAGCAATTGATAAGCAAGGCAATTGCTTTGTTTTAAGCATAATTTTTTGAACTGTAGCAGTATGCTCAGGACTCCATGGTGGAGGATCTTTTCTCAAACAATTATAAAGAATAACAAAATCAACAGCTAAATCTTTATAATAATCAGAAATGTAGTTCAAATTTTTCAAAAATCTTTGTAATTATTTTTTATTTTTAATTTCATCTGAGAATCTTCAAACAAATTCTATAGATCTTTCTATAGGAATAATTGTTTCTTGAAAAATATTATGACCTAAAAATCTTATTTGAGTTTGAAATAATTGCATTTTTTATGCAAAAATAACTAATCCATTTCTGTTAGCAATAGTAATAAACACATTTAAGTATTTCATTTGTTGATCAATACTTTTTGAAAATATTAAGATATCATCAATATAAATAATAACAAAATCTGTTTAAGGTGTAAATATATCAATCATGATATTTTAAAATTCTGAAGAAGTATTTTTCAATCCAAATGGTATATCATTCCATTCATAATGTCCAAACGATAGTAAAAGCAATTATATATCAATCCAAATTATTAAAAATAATCACTGCGTACCAGCGCGCACCTAATATTATTTCGAATATTTTTTTACCTATGATAACCCTGTCAACTAATACAATTCCTGACTCACCAATTCTAGCTAACTTTAAATCTAAGTTTCTACATATTAAGTTTTATCATATCCACAAAGTATAAACACAAAACATAAAAGTCAACTATAAAAGAGCATTTCCAACAAAATATACTCTAAGTTCCACAAGACAACAAAATAAATTACCATAACTGTAATGAAAGAATTCATTAAATTTTCAAAAAAATATATTCATATGGCACTCAATAATCTTTTGATCAATTGTACCAAATTTAAAAAAATGCTTAATAATTTGAAATTTTTTATAATACAAATTAAAAAAATTCTTGCTAAAGAAGAAGTAGCAATTCCAATAAATCCATCATTTGTTGAAGAAGTACTTCACACAATTTCATCAAAAAAACATACCTGCAAAAGAAGCATTTGAGTCAATATTAAATCATCATCAAAAGAACCTACATAAGATGTACTTTTTTCTATATTATTTTTTCCTGTTGGATAGTTGTGGGGGTGTTATTATTCCTTACAAAATCCAAAAGGGCATGTTAGACAATTAGACTAAAAATATGCTAAATAAAAATTAAAAGGAAAGTGATAAAAGAATATCATACATGCTAAGCAATTGCACAGCTGAATGATTAACAATTAGCACAGCTGAGGATGAAATAACACCTTCTTTGCACCACCCTGCGGATTCAAAGATGCTAACTCAATTAGTACAGCCGGATCAAAGATGCTAACTCAATTAGTACAGCTGAATGATTAAGTATTAAAAGAAGTACTAATTCCTCGCAAAATAGAACTGTAAAATGTAATTTGCAACAGTAGTGTAAGATGCAAGTGATTCACCCACTGCAGTAGCAAGCAGGTGTAAATCAGTAAAGCATTATACATGTTTTTCAAAAACTCATTAATGATATCACTAAGCAGAATAGATTTGAAATAATCCTGTATAACATTGTTTTAATTATTCGATATGAAAATAAAGTTAGTGAGGCAGCAGAACATACTGCATCAAGGCACCCTTGCAACTGTTTTGCCTCAGAACTGTTCAAAGAAGAAATCTTGTCTGATCCAGATAACCCACTGGCCAATGCAATGACGGCATCATTGGTACTTGTATCTCCATCCACCTGCAGCAAATATGCAGGTGAAGAGAAATTACAATAAGAAATGCGGACACTCATATGCAAATTTGTATACCAGTATTTCTTAATCCAACAAGTTCGAGAAGTTTCATCCCATATAATTTTAGAAGTTTAGCAACGATAGTCAGGAGGGACGCCACTCAAGCATTTGTGGGGTCAATTGACACTATAATTTTTTTAAAAAAAATTATTATTATAGTATTTTGTAAGTTATTAAATAATTAATTTTATTAAAAAAATATAATTGACCACGTAATAATATAAAATATTATACATTTATCTTCAACGTATTAAGCTATTTTTCACAATCATAAATATGTAATTTCAAGAGCTTAACAATTATTTTATAGAGTTAAATACCAAGTTATTTGTATAGTTTGATTCAATGATTGTTTGATTGCACATATTAAAAATAACATTTTTAATACTATTGATCACTAAACTATTATGTACATATTTTAAAACATAAATTCTTGTCGAATAAAATTGTAAAAGTTCATGTATTTATATTTTTTTGTCAAGAGAACAATATGATTATTTCAAAAGTGTATTCCACTTATTAATTAATTTGTGTAATTTAATTTTTAGTATGCTGATAATAGATAATTAATTATTAATTAATGTAAAAATTATTATCTTATAAAATAAATAAAATTTAAATTTTTAAATGACCCATTAATAAAAATTTATGGAGTCGCCGTTATCAGCAGTCCAAGCCTTCGTAAATAGCTCTGACAGTTGAGACTTTAGACAGTCTCCATATTCGGAAACTACTACTTTACATTCCATGCTCACTACTACTTCTGCTCCAATAGCATGGTTGACTTGATCTTGAGCAATGACAGTCTGAAATTGATGGGCTCATTAGAGGTATCAAAAAAGCTGGAAAGAAAAATGAAACAAAACCAAAGATGGTTAATCAATCCTGAGGATCTTTTTCACTATGTCGTATTTTTTTTTCTTACTGAGTCTTTTTCACAAATTTATTTCTACCAAAATTAGTAACCAGTTAGCACTGGATTTATACATGCCCGAGAAATCACATGTTGAATGGTTTTCAATAAGAAAATCTTCCAATGCAAACCGAAAAATTAGACAAGACAAATAAGTAAAATATTTTTAGCAAGAAAAAACTATTAATGAAGCAAAATAAACAATACTGAAATGTTAAAATTTAATGTTCACACACCTGCTAGTAACGCTATTGAGTGATGGGAACATAAGTATGCCCCCACTGAAGTGCTTTGGATCAACACCACCAAAAACAATTTCATCACCATCTTTTGCATCTGCATCCCGATTAAGCCAAAAAGAGAAGACTTCCTCTTTACGAGACCATGTTCCACCATATTGTACCTGCATCAATCATGAACCAGTGTCTAAGACATTGGAAGTGCAGAAGAATAGAGGGGTTGAAGACATATTTTTCTTTGCTACCATAATAAAGAACTCACAAACACAATTACTATTATTCCAGAAAATTTATCCTTCCTCTTAAAAAAAAAATGCCAAAGGACTATTAATTCCATTGGGAAAAAGAAAAAAATTAGTCATCTATTCAAAAGATAAAAGTATTTGTCAGTAAACTACAATGGAAAAAAAATCAAGAGATTTCACATGACCAACCACCGAAAGGTCAAAAAACATAAGAAATATAAACTTGCTAAGAGGTTGCAGAACTGGGGACCCTATTGCATATGGCTGCACAGCACGGGTGTTGTGCAGGCTTTAAGGTTTGGTTTTTGATTCTATATTTATGATTAAATTCGTTTATTAGGTAGAACTCGCCATATTTTTTATCTTATCTGTAAAGAAAATCAAGTTGATTCAATATCTATAATTATGTGATCCAAGATATTTGTTTGAAAATTTTATTTTCAAAATTATTATTACTAGCTATTTATTTATATATAAATGTTATTCGATCACATAGTTAGTTATCTATTGTGGATCAACTTGATTTTTGATTTTTGATTTTTTTCATTGATGATAGACTTGACGAGCTCTATATAAAAAAATAAATACGATCATAAAAATATATTAAAAAACCGAACCTTAAAACAGCTCCCCAGACGGACAGGTTGCTAATTTGTTTTTCCTTATCAATCAGCACTTCATCCAAAAAGAGAAAACAAAAAACACTTGAGAGAAGGAAAGATCCTCTGTGGCCTATGGTTTCTACACAATATTCAATCAGTACAAAACAGTAATACATTATTACAAATATATAATTATCAGCAAACTGAGATGAAATCTTGACTTCCAGCTGCAAAATCAATTGCATAATCAGAAGTACCATCTCGCTTGAGGGTTTTGTAGTGAACGAGAACGACGACGTTGAGGAACAGGAAGAGGATCACAGCAAACGCAGAAAACGGATGATGAATCGCCATTGCAGGTGTTTGAGATGCGGAATTACTCTACTGTACTTCCTGAATACCCGAAGCCTATATATATATACAAAAATGTTATTCAGTGATTTGTGAAACAGAACGAGTATTTATTATTATATTTTTGTTGGGATCAAATCGCTTACATGAAGAACGAAGCGGTGACGACAAGGCCAATCGCGAGCATGAAAACGGCTAGGGTTGGGTACCAGGCGTCCGGGACGGGACTCGAGATGGGTTTCACTGACTCAACCTATTTCAATTCAAAATCATCAAAATAGAGAAAGAAAAATCAGAAAATAGAAACTGAAAAACAAGATTGAAGAGAAATCGGAGAAATTGCGTACCATTTTTGTAGAGATCGATAATGATCGCTCGATCGTCCGGTACTGCGCAGTTCTCACAACTAGCGGAGATGGCGAACGTCGAACGTCGAACGGCGAACGGCACTGTCTATTCTCGCTTCTGGTGGTGGGAATCGCAAAGTCCGGCGAATAGCGAACGGCCAGCGTGATTGAGGGCGAGGGAACGGCCGCGTGAGCCGCGCTGGGAAGAATGGGAAAGAAAGAGGCTAGGGAAGTGGAGAGGCCTGAGACAACTATCGGGGAGAGAGAGGGAACTGGAGTTAAATTTTGGTTTTAGTTGATTTTTTATCACACTTACAAATATAAAGTGAGATTAAAAAAATTATTTATTATTACATTATTTAAATAAATAAGATTAAAAAATATATATAATTTTACTTTATTTGATAAAATAAGATTATAAATTTTATTTGTATTTTTTAGCAGACTTTTATAAAAAGTAAAATTTTTTTAATGTGATCTTTTAACATTAATGTAGTAATACAAAATCTTGACTTTAAATCAAATTTAAAAAATAATAAAGAATCATGTAATCAGTTTAAGATATCTCTCTTATTAGTAATAGGATATCGAATCCATTGTAAAACCTTATTTAATAGTTCATAATTGATTATAAGTCTAGAAACTTTTTGTTCTTTCTTAGCATTTTTATTGACTTAAAAAGTAGTATAGTTCTATGGAAAAGTATTTTTGCAAATTAATTTTTTATCTAATAAAGATTAAATTTTATTTTTATAATATTCTAAATATTCTTTATTCATTTGAGCTGCTTTAGTGGAAATATTTTTATCAAAAAAATCCTTTTTATAAGGTAAAAGACATTATGTCGTTTCCCTTTCCAAAAAGCATTTGGAAGATCACTGCAAATTTTATTTTTTATTTGATTGGTAATATTAATAATTTTACTTTTAATATTTGGTAATTGTAATTTTTCCTTTAAGGATAAAGAAACAATTTCTTGTTTTAAGAAATTTAATTGGTTTTCTTTGAACATTAAAGAATCTAATAATTGATTAACCAATTTGGTTTGTGGTTGAGTAATAAACTCAAAAACAATAGATTGTACATTAAGGGTGGTATAGATTCCATGGGAATCAAAATTTTCAATTGGTTGAATTAATGCTAAAAGAGGTGCACCTAAAATAGCATGTTGTGTTAGATTTTTAATTAAAATAAAATTGGTGGATAAACATAATCCATTGTTGCAAATATATAAATTAGATAACTCATATTTGATTTTTAATTTATTGTCATTGACAGCACTAAAAGATTGAGTAGTTTGATCAAAATATTAAGTAGGAATTAATCGTTTTTTAATACAATTTAAATCTGTACCATTATTTACAAAGAGCTTTGGTGTCAAGAATAAATTTTTGATTAATTATAAGTTGAACTTGTATATTCCATTTTTGGTATGTAACTTGATCCTAAGTCATTAAATAATTATTAGAAGATTGTTCAAGAATATTTTCTTCAATAGAATTAGGAATAATAGGATTTTTTCCCTTTTCTAAATAAGAAATTCTTTCTTTAAAAAAATCTAATTCAACATTATAAATTTCACGAAGATTTGATAGTTCTCTTTTAAGAGAATTAATTTCAATTTTGAGGTCTAACATAGTTGTACCTCGAGATGAATTATATTCAGATGTTATAACTTAGTAGCTTAGTAGATTCAGATGTTATAGCCATTCTTTTATAAAGTTCAGTCATGGAATAAAAATTAGTAGTTTTGGGATTATCATTATCATCTTGATAAGATAATTTTTTTTCAATAACTTGTCTTCTAGCTTGAATATCAGGAATTTGATCTATAAGATCTAAAATCATTTCTTGCTTTTTTGTAATTACATTTATGTGTAATCCATTCATTGCAAGAATTGATTTATAATAACATTTGGTTGCAGAACAAGATTGTGAACAACCAATTTGGTTATCATCATAATCAGCCCCGGGTGATAATAAAATTTCTCCAAGAGGATTGACCACTTCAATGTCAGCAGAGGAATAAGTTGATTCTTTTTTCTGAATCAGAAGATTGTAAAAAGATTTTACACAATTGAGTTTTTAATTCTTCATCTTGAATTATTTCATTAATTTTCTTTTTAACTTGACATTTATTGGAATAATGTCCAATTTTGCCACATTTAGCATGTAATAGTCTTTTTAGACTTAGGAGGATTTTTATAAGATCTATATTTTAAAGATTTATTGTATTTTTTGTATTTAGGTCTTTTAGACCCTTCTTCTCCTTGTTGTTTATATTTCATTTTCTTAAAAGGATTATGATATTGAGAAGAATATTTTTGTCTATTAGTCTTGTATGAGCGTTTTGGATATGTATAAATATAATAAGCAAATTGGTCACAAAATTGGCCTAATTCTTTACGACATGTTAGCCTTTGGCGTTTAAGTTGGATTTTAAGATTCTAATCATTACAAAGGAATAATCCTTCCATAACACATTCACTAATTACTAACCACAAGTATATTGGTCATAAGGAATTAATATACCTCGATGCTTATTACGAATTTTAATCCATACTTTTTTAGCAAAAAGAGAAAATAAGCCAAAAATAAATTTTTCTTTTCAAAAAGAGCTATTACCATTTTGTCTAATAAATACTTTTGATAAAAAAGTATCTTTATACCATCTAAAATCTGTAAGAATTAAACAGCGTAAACTCATTAATAATTCACGATTTCTTTCTCCCGTAACATCTACATGACCCATAAAATTTTGCAAAATTACTTGCATGAGAGTATAAACAACATCATCTTGATGTGTTTGGATTATTTATTCTGGTCTAATTTCTTGTTTGATTTCCTTATTTATTATTAATTTTTTAGAATTAATAATTTCTAATATTTGGGATTCATTTAAAACATTATCCCACTAACCTTTTAATTGGCTAGTAAAACCAAATGCAATAAATTTGACAATTTGTGCTTCATTATTGCCAACAATTTTACTGACTTGATAATACATCATCATCCTTTAAAGGATATTCATGATAGCAAAATCGTTACAAGAATCAATATTCCATTCATAAATTTCAAGAGTATCGAAATATACAATGAATGGAGATATTTCCTCATTAAGGACATCCATTGGTGTAAGACGAGAATAATATGCCCTTGATGGTATGGTGGATCCAATTGCTGAGATGGTGTATGATGAGTGTGATGTCTCTTGAAAGAATATAGGTTGTTTATGTTTAAATATGTGGTGTAGAGGTAGTTCGGTTGTTTTTCCTTTGAGAGTGAAATGTATGGTGTTATGCCTGGTATATAACCGGTGATGGACTTGTAGACGTGCGAGACGCGTCGCTGGGATATAAGCGATTTAAGGATATTCGATGTGTATGCGTGGGGCTTGAGGTTGAGAACTAAGCGTGACGAGTGGTATGATTAGCGTGATTAGGATTGAAATCATTTGTATTATGATGATTCAATGTCATTTTAAGAACATGTAGATAGTATCAGTTGGTTAATGGGTATCTAGGAGGTGATGGTGTTGAGCGAGAGTCTCTGGTTAATCTTTTTTTTTTCTCTGGACGGAGAGAGAGCTACCTCGTGGGTGGTTATCATGTGAGTAGTTTTAGCTTTGTTGGATATGGATGTTAGGACCTTGCATTGATTCTTAAATTGGCAGTTTTTTGAGGAGACTAAAGCATTTGTGGGTTATGTACGCTTGTTGTGGTCCTTTGGGTTATGCCTTGTAAATCTATGTCACCATGATCGTGGGAGTGTATGACTAGTTCCTCGTGATATCTTGGTGAAGATTTTCTTACTCTACTCCATGAGTGTGGGTACTCGGGTCGTGCCCCTTAAGATATCGGATTGGTAAATCTAGAGCGCCTGTCCCTTTCACTAGCGGAGGAGTTAGTGTTGAGATTTTGAACCTACGTCTGCAGAGATTAGTTGAAGGTTGTTTGACTGGTATATAATGTGTTCTAATTTGTGTGGGAATGTTGACATCTTTAGCTTATGTTAGAATGAGATTCTTGCTGAAGTTTCTGTGACCGTGTTGTTCGCCTTGTGTGGTCTTGGTAGTCTGTTATTAGTTTCAGTTTACATTTTGTTAATATTTGGAGTTGCTTAGTTTTCTCAGGATTGGTAATTGGTTTCCATTCATGATAAGGATTCAAGTTATGTGCAGTCAAATTTGAGAGAGGTGGTGATTCTGTCAGCTTTGGTGATGTCGCATGGCGGCTGAGTGTTGGTGCATTGAAGGAGCAAGTGTGTGAGTACGAACGGTGAGAAAGCAGAATAGTAGTATACGAATCGAGTTGTGTGATTTTTTTTGATCAGCTATGGGTGGACAGAGTGTCTTGATGAGTTGTGTATAAGATAGACATGTTAAGTGAAAGGGGTGGGTCCTGATTGATTACTTAGTGGGAAAGTATGAAGACGTTGAGTGGCATTGGTGAGGGATCAGAGGATCATATGCTGTTACTGTCTCGTGGAGAATTGTTATACGTGTGGTATGGATGTAAAGGAAGAATGCAAGTGTGTATGCACGTATTGACGAATGGTATGATTGGTGACTGTCTGGAGTTCAATAACAAACTAAGTGTGTAATATCGTGTATATGAGAGACAGATGTATATGTTAAGTGTGGGTCAATCTCAGATGGAATTGGTTGCGATTGATCAGAAGTTAGGTGATCGATTGAGGGTCAAAGGGCTGATGGTGAAACGTTGGGCTGCGCATGTGCATGATAACGTAATGTGGGATGTGTTGGGAGAATTTCCAACGCCAATATAAATCCATGCTCGGGGATCCAGAAAATACATCTTTAATTAACTTTCAA
>JAOTRH010117955.1:0-14954 GCA_034768845.1 Heliamphora exappendiculata
CATTAAAATCTATCGAATGAGATCTATGTTGAATATAAAATTATCTAAAAATAAATTTTAAAAAATTATAATAACTTTAAACAAAAATTTTTGTCTTTGGCTTAAAATACACGTATATTCCAACTAAATAAAATTTTTAACTTTTTAACTTAAAGTACTTTAAAGCTAAATGCCAAATGATTTTAAAACTCACAAAACGTAACAAGACTTTGAAGGGCACACCAAAATGTTTACTTTATTTATTAATATATACATCAGTAATTTAAATATTAAACCTTTACTTTAAACCCAAATCAGAATGTCTCACCATTTCCATTAATTCTCACTGTCAGTTTCTTCGAAATGTGCCGAGAGAATATTGATAGGGTTATAACAAATTTTACTCATAATTAATAAGATATAAAAGAAAAAAAAAAGCGAATATAACAAGAGTCATACACATAATTTATGCGGTTTACTTAGCAAAAAATACTCTGTATGAGACATTATTGATCTATTTTTGTTGAATGAATAAAAAATAACAATAACTTATTTTTTATATATTATATATTTTTATTTATAAAATATATAACGTAAATAATAACCATAAATATTGCTGCAGATGTATCTAACAATTTTCCCTATTGTCCTCACCGGCCTGCTTTTGTTGGTTGAAGTTGCAGCATCAACATCAATTTGTGATGTTTAAAAAGTTGAGTTTTTTTAAAGAAGATTTAAACTTTTTTTTAGAAGAAAAAACCAAAAAAGAAAAACAAAGTTAGATAGTGACCACTAAAGTCTTTAAAAGCTAAGTTATCCAAAAAAAAAACCTATTTTGAACCGGAACACAAATAATACTCTATAATACTCCGAAATTTCAAATAATTAGGGCTTATTTGGTAACGTTTATAATTTTTTATTTTTTGTTTACGAAAAACAAAAAATATATATTTTTTTATTTATAAAAAAATAAAAATAAAAACATGTTTGGTAACATAAATGTTTAAAAAGTGATAGTTGGAGGTTACGGATAAATTCAATGAAAATTTATTTACAAAATAAGTGAAAACATATTTTTTTTGTTTTTTAAAATTTTATAAATTTTGAAAACTATTTACAACTTTTTGAAAACAAAAATAATTACTAAACATGTTTTCGTTTACCGTTTACGTAAAATTTAAAAATAAAAATAAAAAATAAAAAATATAAATATTACTAAACGGCACGTCCGTATTTAATGTTTTCAAATTTCTTTAGTTTTTTCTATGTCAGTGCATTCTCAATCAGAGAATTATATTAAAAAAAATTAATGTTTAGGAATCTTGACACATAATTTAACAGTTGAAAGTGTCAAATAATACACTCACAAATTTGATTGAATATAAAATAGAAAATCAGTTATTATAATATTGCCAACGCTCCACCTAATTAATGGTTAAAAATTTTAGTTTGTGTATAAAATATCTACATAGAGAATAGCACATTTTATCCCCTTCTAAAAGGAGAAGAAGAAGAAGAAAAAAGTTTAAATTTTATAGTGACATACGTAAAGAAATACGTGATGATAGATATTACAAAAAAATTACACGTGAAAAATCCCAATAGAGGAAAAACCAAACCACAAGCAATCACCCAAAAAAGAAAAATAATTTTTTTCCATGAAAAACTTCAATAGAGTAAAAATCATGAAACTTATTCAAATTTGAAAAATAAGCACTATAATGATTGTGCTTGGTTACAAAAAAAAACTCTTACAATACTCGGTTGAATCCTCAACCTATTGATTAACAAGTCTTCTTGTCGAATTCTCGTGTACTAATTTTGTATTTACCTGTCATCGGAATCCACTTACGATTTTCTCCGCTTAAGAATCCTCTCATGTCTTGGATATCTCAACAATCTTGTAACTTGAACGATTGTCTTGAGACTTCAATTATCTTATATGTTCGTGAAGTATGAAACTACAATTCAAAAACACCCAAAAGGCTACTTTTTGTTTTGCTGATCACATTAACTTGCATACTAACAAATTAAGTCACCATGCTGCTGCATAACCCTGGCTGCTAAAAAAGCATTTGCGTGCATAGGACTAATCAATCAATCTTTAAACTGATCGAGTAATTTTGATTGCCTTACAACATCTCTGCTTTGCAGTGTTGATTCTTATTTATAAATCAAAACACTCATGCAACTCATTTAAAAATGACCTTCCAAAGATCAAAACATTCATATCATAGAAACAATAATATTAAATTTGTCACAAATTTTTCAAATAGAATAAAATGTCGTTAGGAAAATTCCTAACAAATATTAAAATTTTAAGATTGATACAAATTTTTTTCATATACATGCATTAAGAGAGATGAATGGAGAAGGGATTTAAAGCTTGAAAATTCTATACTAATAAATAGCAAAAGTACATGATGGATAAGAGCACTTCTACCACCCTTCACAATTTTAAAAAGTCAAAAGTGGTATAGCTAATTTTTACAAAAGAGTTATTTGGAGGTGAGTCCTACTTTTAGAAATGTTTTGGAGTTGAGTCACATTCATAAGTTTACATTTACCTTATGTCCAATTTTAAAATTCCTGATATTTTTTGGTTTATTATACCCTTAGCCCCCTCTCACAATCTCCTCTCACAGACTCTCTCTCCCTCGCTTTGGTAGCCTCACTGCCGCCAAATCCGTTGCCGTCGTCCTTTGCCACTGCCCCTCACCGCCCATCGCCACTCTCACCTCGCTCTCACCATCGCCCCTGCGGTCGCCTCGTCGTCGCTCATCGCAGCTCTCTAGATCTGGTCGAAATGCCTAAGACGTCTCAACGGCCTTTGCGAGATCTGAAGCGGTCCCCTTGAGCGACGTTTAGACTGACGACAGGAGGTTTTTTGACGAGGAAGGGCGAAGCAAGTGGGCCAAGACCAACTGTGTCGTTGTCCCTTGCCGTGCCGCCGTTCGTCGAGTGCGAGAGGCGAGAGGCGAATATTCTCATTATGCGACGACGACAGCCGCGAGTACAAGCGGCGAGTGAGAATATTCTCATTCTCATTCTGCGACGACAACGACGACGGGTGAGAGAGGAAACGATGACGGCGAGGGATGGAGAGCACCGAATGTGAGATGGCGGTGACCAGTTGCAGCACCGGTGGGGTCGCCGAAGGTGATGGCGCACTGGGACAGCGGCGGTGGCGGGTGACCTATAAGAATATTACTATTTTCTTGTTGTCTAATGAAAAGCATGGGTAAAATAAGAATCTTATTTGAAAATAGAATTGCGTTGAAAATAAAATTTTGAATACGACTTATGTATAAAAAATTTATAAAAGTAAGACTTAGGTGAAAAATACCCTTTACAAAAAGTACTTATTAATAGGTCAACGTCATTTATAAAGATGTTGACCCATTTAAATAAAAACTCAGATGACAGCCCTTAATTTAAATAATAAAAAAAAGACTTGCCAGTGTCTTGTGAGCAATGAATATATAAATAATACATAAATATGTTTTCAAAATATATTAATTTATATTAATATATAAAAGGAGATTACTAATTAATTTAATGTGATAAAATTGTGTGAATATATTGGATACCAAAAATATCCTTAATTAATTTTTTAATACCAAAACAATTTTATTTGGTTTTATCCATTAATTTTTTTATTTAATTTTTATTATTTTTTAATTATTTTAAAATACACACTTTATCTCCAAAAATGCTTTGTTATTACTTTATCTCTAATTAATTGACACCATATGAACAAAAAGGATGTCTACATGGATGGTGCTCTTTATTCTTCTTCACCTAATTGAATTTGCTTGGTCTTTGTTTAACTTGCTTTTGTCAATTCCTTTTTCTTTCTTTTTGACCTTCAAATTCAATCCATTTTTTAATGGTGGTCATGGTTTCTCCACATCCACATTTGAAAGAGAGAGTGATCTGATAATGCAATGCATTCATGAAGAATGAATCACACATGAGTATGGATAAATAAGAAGGAAAAGAAATTACTATATATGTATTTAAAAAAGTTATCAAGAATTTTATTTCGAATTTAAAATTAATAATTTAAATTTAATTGTGTGTTGTGTCGGTCACACTGCAAGTAAATCTAAACTATCAAGTTTAAATTATGAGTAAATTTTTTGATAAATTTTCTAGATATATAGTATTATTGAAATTAAAAAAAAAATACAAAATGAATCACACAAGAGTATAGATAAATAAGAATGGAAATGCCATATAACTAGACAAGTTGTTAAAAGTTTTATTTTGAATTTGAAATTAATGGTGCAGATTTAACTATATGTTGTGTAAGTCATACTGCAAGTGAATTTAAATTAATAATTTTAAATTCTAAATAATGTTTTGAATAATTTTTTTTAAGTACATAGTATTAGTAAAATAAGAAATGCAATGTGCATTTAAAAAGTTAGGTTTTGTTGGGTCTATCTATATATAAGTGTCGTCATCATCACCACTTATGGACCAAAATTCTCTTCGTAGTAAACCTCTATTTGGCTTAATTTTTTTAAAAATTTTTTGTTTAATTTTTTTTTAAATGCCCAATTGTTTATTCTCCCATTGTAATCAATTGACATTTTCTACATCATTTCGTATCTATTTTTTATTTTAAAAAAAAAGTAAAAAAACAAAAAAATATTAAACCAAACACAAAGTAACTAAACAAACACTACACCACCCTTGTCCACAAACTTGGGATTACAAACTTGAATCAACCTTTTTGGCTGCTGAGTCAGCTTTCATCCATGGATCCCTTTCTTTCTTTTTTTTCTTTTTTTCTCATTTTTCTCTCTCTCTCCCTCTCTCCCTCTCTCGTTCTCTCTAAAGATTGAACTGTCTATGTCAAAATGTGTGGATGACACAAGCCTCTTTTTTCTCATTCTCTTTTTGAGGATTGGATAGACTTGAGTAGATTTGCATTCAAGTTCATCCCTAAAAATGATAACCAAGGCAGAAATACGGTAGAGATGTGGTGTCCAAGGACAGAAAAAATGTTTGAAAAAAAGCAAGAGAAGGGCAAGGATAGAGATATATCAAGAGGAATTCATCCATTTTAAAGAGGTGATAATAATAAGATAGATAAATAATTTGATAAATAAACAATTACAGTTGATAAATTAATAAAACTAAAAGTATAAAAAAAATAGAGATTAAAAATAAGATATAAATATAATATTTTTATAGTTTACTCCATATTAGCTTTTTAAAAATAAACTTAATACACGTATTTTTTATACAAAAGGGGCAAAGAAATTACCTACTTAAGAAGCGGGGACATGTTGAGGTAAAAAAAAATATTTTAACCCTTCACATTTTCTGTTTGAGATAAGACAGTTAAAATCTTTGTTTTTGCAAACGATTAACGAAAAAAATTAACTGAACGGACAATCACCAAAACGGACTCTAGATAAAACTTTTGATGACAAACGATCAAAATAAAACATGTGTATCCGAAGTTAATTTAAAAGAATACATTTTTACCGGTCGAATCTATAATTACGATTTGAATACGAGTTGAAACTCCTAACAGATCTTCTACTGTATTCTATTATGCGATTCTCGGATATAGTCGAATATAATGTGAGTTATAATCCTCCGAAAACTCGTACCGGCAAAACCAAAATAGTTTTAATCTTAGAAAACAAGTTATAAAACTGATTCAGTCTACCCGCTTGTATATAGGGCTACAGTAGGGATCTATAGAGTAATTATGAATAAAACTTTCAGTAGAACACAGAAACGTATCAGCAGTTTCTGCAATTAAGCAAACCTCATAACGATATCTGCAATTATAGAAAATCAGTAGCGGTTTTTGCAATTTTCATAAAATACTGAATTACAGTTCACACCACTAAAGAACTATAATTGCACTCTGATCTATAATCTCAAGACCATATAGCATTGAGCTCATGTTATTAAATACTTACAATTTCTCCCCACATTAAGATTCTCGATACTCATCAATTAAATTTAGTTATTGACAATTTAATTTAATCGGCATCTTGATATTCCTTAAACCCTTTCGCTTAACTTATTTGACCGCCAGATAATTAAATCTACCTGCACGATTTGGCATGGTCAAAACTTATAAGTTTTCTTAAGAGAGTATCGCCAATCCCAATCTTTCGGACGTGAATTTTGTCAATAATTAATATTCGCCATATAAATAATAGCACTACTCAACTCACCGGGAATATAGACCCATATAAGATCGCACTCTCTAATGAACCAAAACAGCGAATATTAAATATACGCAAATCAATAATTATTTCAGGATTAAGAGGATAAGCACTATTTATAATAATCTTGTGGTGCAAATTAATTTATATAGTCAGTATAAAATTAATTATCCAAAATGTCCAGTTCAATACACACAAAGTGTACTAGCACAAAAAGTCGGAACAATAGACGACGCTATTATCTGTTCTCTGTAACCAAGACAAGCCTACTAAAACTCTATGCTACTGTCGTATCGATGGTATGCCAATTTCTATCTAAATTGTGAATATAAAACTTATATTCTGCAAGAACCTAAAATTTAATTTTCTGTGTGCAAGTCGTAATTTACACACCAGATTAAATATTATACAGAATATCGAACATCCATGCATAGCATTGCTCATAAAATTTTTTATAAAATGATAGATATACATTGCCCATAAAAATTTTCATAAAATAAAAAACTACTTTTATTAAAAAATAAAATTAAATACTAAAAATATAATTTTCAGTATACCAATTCTAACATTTTCAACTCATGAATTTAATCTATGCACGTATCTTTCTGGCTAAGGATTAGGAAACGATAACTCAAATCATTTATCTAGTAGGGTCAATAAAGAAAATTATCTTCTAAAAATTCAGTTTTATCAAATATCGATAGCTACCTAAACAAATTAAGTTTCATTTTGCAAAATTAACAATTTAACTTAAATAATCCATTTTAAATGAGAATATCATCCATTTTGTATGAATTTATTCATGCACCTATCAATATTTAATTAAGTTGAATTTTATATGTTGGTCTTTTTTATAAGATCTATAAAACGAACGGTTCGAATCATTATTGTCGGCTAATTCAAAACCCAAAATAAAAAAACTTTAAGAGATAAGGAGGAAAAAGGACATGAAATGAAGTTCTTATCCAGTGAGAATCTCATTCATGCAAAAAAAAAAAAAAAATCAAATTAATTACATATAAATAATCACATAACCATTATTAACCAATAACATTAGTCTTTATGAAAAAACTACGGTTTACTTTTAAAATTATGCTCTGTTCATTTTTTAAGGAATAAATCTTGTTTGAAACAGGAGTAATTGATGTTCAATTAATTTAATAATTTTGCATAAATAATATTTTTTTAAAACTCTCTAATATGAATTAATTAAATAATTGATTCCGCAGCACGATTCGGTCCCTTAAAAAAGCCAAATCCTTCTACATTTACACCTGAGATGAGATGTGCACCACATTAATCAAATACAATTGTCATTTTTTTATTTGAAAAAAATACAAATAATGTTAAATAGGTAAATTTAAAGGAGTTGTTCTCCACTCGTTCCTACGTGGGTCCGATTCCATTGCTTTCAATAGTCCAGGTCATCAAGATTCATCCTGATCCAGATTCTATAAATATGATGCTAAGCTTATGTTTGAATTAACTTTTTTTAAAATTTTTTAATTTTTTGATTTTTTTATAAAAAAAATAATAGATATAAAATTATGTACAAAAAAAAAAGCCTAAAAAAATCACTTTAAGCCAAACTTGTTAGCTTTTTTAAAAGCTTAACTTATAAGTTAAATTAGGCCAAACATAGGCTAAGTTTGAAATACTCCATCAAAATTTTAAATATAAAATACATTGATTTTAAAATTTTTTTATAATTGATAAATAAATATTTTGTAGTTTAATAAACTCGGTTCTCATTATTGAACTTTTCTATTTTTTTTTTCCGAATTTATTACTTGCACGTCCCTCTCTAATAAAAGATAAAAGATTGAGATTCTGAATAGTCAGAGTTTATTGTGGACAGAGATAAGTATTAACACTTTAAGTAGTTAGAGTTTATCTCAATAAATTTTAAATACTTAGAATCTCAATCAATGTCTCTGTTTGTAATTTGATCGGTGATTGATAGTACGTGTAAGTAGTGTTTTTCGTAATTTTTTGTACTTTTAGTTGGTGTAAAGTATCTAATACACCACATTTTACTTTAAAACTATAATATTTGAGATGACTTTTTTTTAATTAATTTTTTTGAGAATAGAATTGATTTTCTTATTGAGAGTATTATTCTCATTTCAGAGAATAAAAAAATTAGATTGTTCAATATAATTGTTGGCCTTTTCTCTTAAGAAAAAGTAATGAGTTTTTTTTTTTTTAGCGATATCCAATAATGTAACTTAAAAGTTATCTTTTAAACTAAAAAATCAGCTCTTTAGTGATCCAAACAGGAGCTAAATTAAATTCTCTTTTCCAAAGGTTATTTAGTTTTGAATATTATTGATTTTTTATTTTTATTTTTTTGCAGTGGAAGGTTTAGGGTTTCTTCAAAGAAAAAGGGGGCTCGGTCAACCATAATTTTTTTTAACGGATTGATTCTGCAATGAAGATTTCAATTTCCATCCTGTGGATTGGAGATCGAAGATATCGAGTCAGTGACAAAACGTTAGGGCCTGTTTGGAGTCAATTTGCTTCATTTTTGTATTTTCAAAAAAGAAATAATGATAATTATTGTTCAAAAACACCCATTGTTTTCATGTTATTATTATTTTATTTTTTCGTAAAAATGGGTTTTGAAAAATAGAAAACAAGTTTTGGTGTTTTATGAGAAGTTGGTTGTTTTTAGAAAATTTCCCCCAACAGATTTTATGTATTTTATTTTTGAAAAAAACAGAAAACAAAGAACAAAGATGATACCAAACACATCTAAATGAAAAATTGTCTGAAGTTTTTTTTTTTCGAAACATATTTTTTTAAGAAAACAAAATATATTTGGTTTGTGTTTTAAAAAAATTTGTTTTAATTTTTCTAAATATTTAAAGAGATAATTATTATTCTTAATTTATCATACTTAATTGGATAAGGCCACGTCATTTAACCTAAATATTCATCATCTACAAAATTGGACCAAACAAAAATTTAAAATAAATTAGCTCAAAAAAGTCACTATACAACTAATATTATGATGGTATATGCTTTTAACTTTTAACTTTTAATTCAATAGAAAGTTATAATATCAAATAATTCTGTTAATAGTCTTTTGCTTATAAATAGCTTCTAATCTTAAATAACAAACACAAATTCTATTACAATTGTATATATTTTTAACTTTTAACTTTTAATTCAATAGAAAGTTATAATATCAAGCAATTCTGTTAATAGTCATTTACTTATAAATAGCTTCTAATCCTAAATAACAAACACAAATTTTATTATTTAAAGCTATAGGTAATAAGTTCATAATTTTTAAAAATATTTGTAACTTCTTATTAAAGTCATAATTATATATTTTTAGCTAAAATTAATAAATTCAAAAATTCAACTATACCAAATACCTTCTATAAATTTTTCTTAGTACTTTTTCACCTATTCTTGATGGGAAAAAAAAAACTGCAAAAGGTTTATAATTTTTTTTAAGTTCAAAAGGCACAAGAATCCTGCCTGCATCGAATTCGGTCATATTAAGTTGTCATTTGTTTTAAATATTCATAATTTTTATTACAAGTTATAATTATTTTTTTTTAAAAATAAATTATTTTTTTTAAAATAAATCGTTTCAGTTACAAATTGATCAGCATCTTTTTTAAACAATCACAACTTCTGTTACAATTTATAACTAATATTTTTTAAAGTATAATTTATAAATAATTAATTTTAATAATACTAAACATTGTCCATTAGTGATTTGTGAAGTTATTGGGAAGGAGAATGATTGAAAAAAAAAAATGTGAGGACCATAAGCCATGTGAATGAAATGGTGCCGCCGGAGTCTGTCTTCCATCCTTATCTCTTCATTTTAGTTCTTGATTAGTAATGCTAAAAATTCATAACATTTATTGATAAATTTATTTACAATTTAAAATAAATAATATAGAGTTTATTTGACAACAAATTACTTTAAGTCACTTTAAACTAAAATGTTAAAAAGCTAAAAAACTCGTTTGATTAGGATATGGGTGGATTTTAAGCCAAAAACTTAATGTAATTTTAAGCTAAAAGATGAAAATTTTTACTTAAAATTGTTATAATTTTTAAATTTTTATTTGTAAATAATTTTATATTTAATATAGATCTTTGTTTAATAGATTTTGACGAGTAAATTTTAAAAATATAAATTTTGTAAAAATAAATTTATATAATAAAAATTATGATATTTTGAAAATATATAAAAAAATTATGTAAAAAAAAAATAAAAGCCTTTGAATTGAATAATTAAAATTTTTAATTTTTTAAACTTTTAAGTAAAAAAAATATAAAAAAAACTAACTTTAAATCGGGGTTAAAGGAGTTGCCAAATGAGGGATTAGAATGATTGGGGGTGTAATCCACATCACAAATATTTATTTGAACTATTTTTTAAAAATCTTAACTAACTTCTATAAATTTGTAGTATTTCTTGTTCTTGATAAGTAGCTTGAAACACAAGGTACAATCTTGGTCATGAACTCTATGGTGAACGATAATCTCAAAGTTGTCCCACGACAGGCAAAAGGTTTAGGCTCTGTTTGGTTTTTTTCTTAAAAATTAACTTCTTTATTGTATTAGATTGTTTTATTTATGTTTTTGTCTATTTTTATTTTTTTTAATATGACTATAAATAATACATATTACACTGTATACTCAAAAATATAATAAAATTTTTATCAATACTTCATATGACGTTGACCATACTTATGAGTATATAATAATTTGATTTTTTTTTTATTTACATAAATTTTTTTATGACGGGATGAATCTAAAATTTAGTATGATTTTATCCAAATATAAGAAAAATCATTCAAAACAAAAGAAAAAATTATATATTAGTTGGAAATTAGGTGTTTTGTATTTTTAAAATTTTTATATATCTATTGTGATCCATTTCTTATTTCTCGTAATAATAGAGTTTTCTTTAAAAATATATTAAAATTTTAAAAATCAAAATAAAAATTAAGAAAAAAAAACCCACAAATTTGTTGCTGTCATAGGCCCTACTTGTCCATTGTCGGCTTTACCCTAGCTAGTAGTATCCAAGTGAATCTCCGTTCTATGCGGAACCCGACCCTGACCCGGTTGATGTGACATCCATCATCATATTTGACGTAAACCCTTCGATCATCATTTTTCTTTTTCTTTAGATTCTTTTTCCTGGGAGACAATTCTTTTCTTTTTATTATTTGATTTTTTTTTCATTTTTCTGATTTGTTTAGATAAGAAGATTTTGATAAATTAAAAAAACATTTGATAAAAAAATAAAATAAACTCAACCAAAACAAAATAAATAAATTACAATAAATTTTTCTTTTTATTACATTGGGATTATATCAAAAATTGACTTTGAATCTTTAATTATTTCTTTGCTTTAATTATAAGTAAATTGATTAAACATATTTAAAATAATATTTTATTATGTATGTTGTTCGTTGATAATAATATCATAGTGAATGAAATTAAAAGTAGAATTAACATTAAATTAAAAATGAAAAAAAAGTTTTTAAAGTAAAAAAGATTTCACGCACGTAAAAATAAAAGTAAATATATGAAATATAATTTTAGCAATATAAATGTATTAATAGTAAAAAACAAATATTCAAAACCAATAGAGTATTTTTGTTATTTAGATTCAATATTAATTAAAAAATTACAAATAATATAACTCCTAGAATCAAAATTAATTAATTCAAATGGATAAGTGTTTCTAACGTTCTATATAATTGAAAGATACCTACAATATTGATAAAGTAAGAATGTTAATTAAGGTGGATATGCAGTAATATTAAAAATAAATAAAATTATGAATAAAAATATTTGTGGAATGATAAGAGTGTACCAATTAAGAGTAAATTGAGAAAAAAAATTAATTAAGGTGCTTTTGACGCATATAACATAAACTAATTAATGTAGTGATAAGAAAAATCGATAAAATTATTAATAATAAAAACACTATGAGATTGACAAATTTAAATTGACATGAATTGTTTTATATAAAAAAATATATAAATTTATTGACACTAATATGATATTTAACATAGTACGATGAAATAAAAAAATTTATATAACTAACTCTAAATGAGACAAAAGTTTAGTTTAATTTAATTTGACAAAAATTTAATAGGTACGAGATTGAAAAAATTATTATGGCCATCTTTGGGTCACTAAAAATTGCCTTTTTTTTTTCAAAATAAACAACTTTAAGTTATAGGGTTAGGCATCATTACAAAGTTTTTTTTTTCTTAAGAAAAAAGTTTATATACATTTTAAATATACTTTTTTTGAGTTAAATAATTATAATACTTTTAATTAAAAAGTTGATCCTCCTTCAAATAATAAAAAAAATCGTGCTAAGTTTTTAAATACTATAATTTAAAAATAAAAAGTAAATTTTTAAACACTACAATTTAAAAATAAAAAATATAAAAATATATTAGACATTTTAACTAAAAACAGAAAAAAAACAAAACTATCCTAAATAAATTATCTCAAATACTCTAATTTTTTTTTAAAAAAGTTTTTAAACAAAAATAAAAATTCTAAAAATTCAAACTTTTTAAACGTCCGAAATAATGGTTATGTCTCAAATGTACAAGATTTTTAATTTTTAAAATTTTATATCCTTATATTTCAATGCAATAAAGATCGTTTAGTTATATTTTTTAAAAAAGTGTATGTCAAATATTAAAAAATATTCTAATATATTAAATTAAAAAATATAAAATTTAAATTATTATATAAAGAAAAATATTTTCAATATTTTCAGTTTTAAAATTTATATAGCACAATCTGATAGTGGAAAATCTCAATTTCAATCTTCTTAAAATTTAAAATTAATGTAATTCTATTTTTAATCGGATTATATTACTATCAATTTGAATTACTTTTGAAAAAAATTAAATGGCATCATTTGTTTAGTCAATATTCTATTTTTTGTTTTAACATTGAAAATTAGCATATCTTATTATTGATTAGTTTATATTACTATCAATGATTAGTCCTAATTCCTCTTTCAATTTTTAAAATTTTAAAATTACAATTTATTTACATATAATTAGTTAAAAACTAGGTGGAAATCTAACAAGGTGTAAAAAGATATATTTAAAAAATATTAAATATATATTACAAATATAATAAAATATAATAAAATATAATAAATCGAGCAGTAGTTGTAAAAAATAAAGAATATTAATTCAAAAGTTAAAAATTACTAGTTGAACTACATCGTGTTTTGCATGCGAAAAAAATTTTAGTCCATGCGTAATATTAAAATATTTATATATTATATATATTCAATTGATAGTGTTGAAATAAAATAATATTAAAAAACAATATATAAAGAAGTCTAATGTTTTATAGTTTTATATAAAAATACTTGATTATAGATTTGTTTTAATCTTGTAGAGTTCTTAATAAAAGAATTAACAAAATAATTTAATGTGGAAGAATTAATAAAATTATTAATTTTATATATAAGTAATAAATTGTCAATGTAGGATATAAACAATTATAGTAGAATTTGAATATGATCCAACTCTTTCTGAATTTCAAATGAACTAAATTTTATAAAATCATATTATGATTAACTATACCCGTGCTATACACACAAAAAATTATATATTTTTATAATAATAAATTATTTGATATGATATTGATTAATTTATCAATAACTCACATAAAAATTCATCTCGCTAGCTAATTTTCTTTTTAATTAAATATAATTTATGATCTTCCATATTAATACTTTGACCAATTATATTTACAAAAATTAAATAATAAGCAACAAGATAAAAAGACTAAAAAACAACCTTTAACTATACAGCTGAAAAATATCTACTAACTACACGTCATAAAATATCCATTTAAGGTAAAATTTAATTTTTATGAATCTATTTTAAAGTTCACTGCAATGATTCGAATTATTTATCTTATAGAGCACATTAAAAATACTATTCTTGTAAAAAAAATTAGATTGATTAGATATATATAAATATGATAGACTAATTTTTTTTTTTTAATGGTATGTGTAGTTTTAAGAATAGACAATTTAATTTATTAAAGATAAATATGTTTAAATGATTTAGTTATTGATATCTAATCATTTTAATTTTTTACATAGATTATCTTTTAAATGAATTTTACAAAATAAACTATACAAATTATCAAAATAAACTTAAAGTGTATTTATAAAATCACACATTTTAATTGACAAAATTTCGAACGAAATAAAAGAACAAATTTAATTTTTATATAATCATCCTAAGCTCATCGATATGAGTCATTCAAATTATAAAGAATATTAGTAATTGTGGTGCTTTATAATATTTATTTTAATGATATATACGATTTTAAGAATGTATCGTTTATTTTATTTATAATAAATATATTCAATTAATTTAGTTATTCATACTTAATTAATTTAATTTTTTATACAAATGATCTTCGTTACAAGTTCTATAATATGAACAGTATAATCATCAAAATAAATTAAAATATATTTATAGTAATTATACATTTCTTTAAATTTTGGTACTAAAATGTCATGTTGAGCCAAACCATAACCAAATCAGCAAGGCCAAATTTGGTGGGTTTTCCACCAAGACGAAACTGGTGGGGAAACTTGGCTTTTATATATAGATTGTGCTAACTACCGCGGTTAGCACTATCTAGACCGCGGTTAATAATTTAATAGAAATAAAAAAAATTTAATATTAATATTTGTTTAAGTGTGATGTTTATTATTTTTATAAATATTAA
>JAOTRH010117966.1:0-14952 GCA_034768845.1 Heliamphora exappendiculata
TGACCCGAGATAATAAAGGCACACGTAGGTGCTTTGCTAACCGACACGACTCACACTCAATATTAGAAATAGAACGACAACGAGGACAAAGACTATGCAAACAAGATATAGAGGGATGCCCCAAATGACAATGAGCCTCAAAACTAGGAGAAGAAACTGCGGAGCAGGCCGTAGGAGCCACCTTCTCCACCAAGTATAGCCCATCAGACACTCGACTTCTACTGATAATCTTTTTCATCGTAAGATCCTGAAAAACACAACCATCAAGATAAAAAGTCACACAATAGTTGAGATCATTAATAAGCTGACTGACTGATAACAAGTTAAATGGATTCCCAGGAGTATGTAAGAAATTAGGTAGGGTTAATGACGGCGTAAGGGTAGCAACTCCACGCCCCTTAACCGGTAAGGAAGATCCATTAGCCACAAAAATACCACGATGTCTAGGAGTCAACTGATAATTAGATAAGATACCTGCAGAATCAGCCATATGGTAGGAGGCACTTGAATTAATCACCAATGCAGACAGACTAATCGCCAAACAAGCACTAGGATTACCTGCAAAGGTTGCAGCCACAGGAGCGGGAGAACTACCAATCTGAGACTGAATATACTGCTCATATTCTACTGAGGTCATCTCAACGAGCTGCTTCTGAGAAGAGGAGGATGAGTCTGCCTGAGAGTAATCAACAGTAGCATTGGCTACGGGGGACGGTCTTCCATGTAATTTATAACACTGACTGCGAATATGTCCCTGAATCCCACAGTAGTGGCAATAACGGGTCTCACGAGCACCCCCTTCGCGCCACCCACCAGTTCGACTTCCATCACGGCCCCTACCATGGCCACGGCCCCGAGTTCCATTGCCACCACGAGAAGCAACGGGTGCAGATGGGTCACTAGAATCAGGAGTAAACCTGGTGTCGTCACGACGCATTGAACGACTCACCCGACGGAAAGTCTCAGATAAGGTAGGAATGTCTGTCCCAGCAAGAATTTGTGAATGGGCCGTGTCATATTCAGGATCTAAACTGGCCAAGAAACACATGACTAAAATCTGCATCCGCTGTTCTTGAAATTTACTAAGAGAACTGGTGAATGGAAGAAATCGATCGAACTCGTTAGCAAGCACTTTAAAGCTTATAAAGTGTTCCTGAAGGGGACGACCAGCCTGTTGCGAGCGGAAGAATCCTCACATCACATCATATTGGCGCGATAAGTCATTTGTGGAGGAATAGATATCCTCCAGAGCCCCCCAGATTTCTTTTACTGTATCTGTACTGGCAACCAAAAGCTTGACACTGCGGTTCATGGAGTTCATAAGCTGATTGAAGAGACGAGCATCGTCTCGTACCCAGGTACGATAAATAGGAGAACTAGGATAAGGGGAATCATCAAATAAGTGGGAATCTAATTCCATGCCTTGCAAGGATTTCAACACATTCTTCCGCCACAATGGATAAGTAGAAGCACCGTTAAGCTTCTCATCGACAAGCCGAGTAGAGGAAGAGAACACCTCAGTTCTCGTTGGTCGCCCGATATCCGTTAGAGACTCAGCAGTCCCAGAAGTCCGGGTAGCAAACCTATCGCCCTCTGATGACATTCCTGTCCAATTACCAGATAACCCACAAGTAGACAACCCCTCACTGCATCAACAAAACTCGAACAACATAGAACTTCTTGTTGAATGGAAAGCAAGCCATTACACGGATGAATAAAGTGACGCAGGGAGGGAGGAGAAACAAAACAAAATTGCTGCGACTGTTCCGGCGACTTTTTCGACGAATAGGCTAGGGTTCTGGTGACTGTTTAAATCGCTGACGACTGTGTTTGGGACATGATCGGGGGTTTCAGCGACTGTTTGGTGGGTTTCAGTGGGTTGCAACGACTGGTCTGGGACTGGTTTGGGAGTTGTCGACGCTTGTGGAGGAAGCTGAGGGAGATTTCGACGCTGGTAGTGGTGGTGTTAGGGGGTTTCGGCGACTGTAGAAGAGGTTTGAGTGAATGTCGGCACTGGTGGTGTTGATTTGGGTGGGTTACAGAGGTTTGGGTGTAGGACGGCGTTGGTAGCAGTGGTTGTAGGGGGTTTTGGCGACTATAGAAGGGGTCAGGGTAGATGTCGGCACTGTTGGTGGTGATGTTAGTGGGATTTGGCGCTGGTCAGGAGGATTGAAGGGCTGTCGGCACTGTTAGAGGGATGAAGGGAAGTCGGCGGCTGGGTGGCTGGGTACTAGGGTGGCTGTCGGCACTGTTGAAGGCTGAATGAAGATTGGTGGGGTGGCTGGAAGCTGATAGCACTGTTGGAAGTTAGGGTTAGGGTTAGGGTTTCATGGTGGCTCTGATACCATGTTATTAGACAGAGAATAATGATAAGCCGTGCCCAAAAGGATAAGCGAGACTCTTATTTATAATAAAGTTAGGCAACGCCATTACATTCATACACCAACACACACTTGATAATAAATATATAATAATAATACTAATACGATAAATATCTAACACCGGATACTAATCATAATAAAGCTAACAACAGATACGTTAAAAATTCCAAGATATGGACACAACTGTGATAGACAAAATGTCTCTCTCTCTCTCTCTCTCTATATATATATATATATATATTGTTTTTGCGGTAGGTACTTGAATATAACACCTACAAACAACTTGCAATAATGAACAACTAAAACTAATTCAACATAAAAAACCACTCAAAGTCTCAATCTATAAAATCCTCATTCATCAAAAGAAAAAATATAATTCAACAACTCCATCCTATATAAGAAACATCAACCAGCATGCATCATTCATCAAAACGTGTGTTACAAGAAAACGCTCACCTCCTATCATGCCACAATTAGTCCATGTGAAATATGACATTTACATTCTGGAACAGTCTGTGTTCTAGGTAACAATGATCAAATCACAAAAAAGGTCCTTTGAAGCTTCAAGTAGAGGAAACTTCAAGCAAGTCATCATCACCATCATCATTGCTTGGCCTATACCTCCGTCATTACTGAACAATACAACCTCCATAGTGGGTTCTTTTAGTGAGAGGTTTGCAACCGTAGATAAATATAAACTACAGTAATTATAAACTAGAGAGTAGTCAAACAAGCAAGCTTACAACCATTCCCAACAAAGTTCTCACAAAAAAAAAAGTTTCATAGCAGAAAAAAAAATCAACAATTGTTATCATAGCCGAAAGAAAAATAAAAAAAACGAAAATAATTTTTTGTGGTAGAGTTTCCTAAAACCATAAATGAAGGTTCCTAAACCCTTGCCTTGAGATGGTTCCTTCGTCAGAATTTTTTTTTTAAAATTTAAAATGTAACTTGTTTTCCTTTGAAGAGGTGAAGTTTCTATTTTTGTTAATAGTTTCATGAAGGAATCTTCACGTTTCACTCATAATTTAGAGTTGTTTGGCTCTTCTGCTACTATACCTTTACATTCTCTAACCATTTTATCATCTCCACCAGATAGCAGAATTACCCATTTTATCGTCTCCACGAGATGGGAGGATCTTTGTCTAATGTTGTTCAAAGTTTTTTGTCGAGATCAACTTTAGATCACACACCTTCTCCTCAATTGTGGAGGTAAAAGGAGTGGTAGAGTCCATCCAACTTAACTTTATGGCTTCAAAAGGAGTGCTTTAAAGAAATGTTTGGGATGTACGTTTATCACTTGGACGTGAGTCTTAGCTTCATTTTATTAAAAACAAAATTGAATGCTTGAAAAAGTACTTGAAGAAATGGAATAGGGAGGTTTCTGGTCGTTGGAGATTCAAAAAATAAAGTTGTTAGAGCCTTAGAGGACATTATAGTTTGGAATGAAATTGACGTTGTTTGTGGTGTTTCACATTCGGAGGAGGAATGGTGGGAATTGGAAGTGTAAGTTGGAGTTTGGGGGATTGCAAAGATGGAAAAATAAGATGGAGGTGAAGAATTAGGGGTTGTGGAGAGTATATAGTTGAAGAGGAGATAAGGAATGATTGATGACTTGATGCTGAACAAGTGCGAGGAACACTGTTCTATTATATATATATATATATATATATATAATAAAGAGGTTTGAAATGAAATTCCTGACAAAACTAGGTAATTAATTTTACAACCAAAGCTCAATTTTGTAATTTTAATAAATCAGCAATAATCGTAATTATGAATGAATGCTTCTTTGTGTCGTTTGTGATTTTTCTTGACATTTCCATCTTCGCGATAATTCATAAAATAACACTAAAAGCGTATGTCGAATTTTTGATATTTTTCTGAAAATAAAATTTGTACAATAAAAATTCACGCTGTAGAAACTACACTACGTATAATGCCACCTAGCCTTTTTACTTGAACAAATCTTGACACATGTAACTCCATTTGACACCTAGCCACACACTTCTATAAATAGACCTCATGCCTCTGGTTGTGTATAACATTCCAAGGGAGCTAATGCAAAGGCAATTGAGAAATTGAAAACAAAAGAAAACAAGAAGAGAAGAACAAAGCAGCGGGAACTGGACCAACCACCACTACTGCCGCAGCCTCCACCGAGCCACCACCAGGCCACCACCATTGCCGCCGCCTGCCACCATTGCCACTGCCGGCCACTGTCGCTTACCGGTTAGTGAAAAACCAAGAAAAGTTTTGAAATTCCTTTAATTCCTACATCCACCGCCACCTTTCACCACCTCCCATGGCCACCACAAACCACCATTCTTGCATCTAGACCTATGGAACTCTAGATTTCTTCTTTAAAACAAGATAAAATTTGCATCATTTAGTTAAGAATTGAGTGAGACATTGACTTTTTCAGTCACACAAATTCAGAAACAAGCCAATATTGTGCAGCCTGACTTAAACAGCCACCGTTTTTGCTACGGACCTCTGTTTTGAACGATCTTTAGTGTTCGGGAAAGAGGACGTCATGAACTACAACTTTCATGTTTATTACTTTCCTCAGAAAGACCGTTTTACATGTGAAATTTATGTCTGAAGTTCAAAACCGAATCTGCCCAGATTTTCTAAAACTCAACGAATCAGCTTCTTTAAGCAGCCACCATTTCTTCTACAGAGCTCTGATTTGGGTGATTTTTGATGTTCTGGAAAGGGAAAACAATTATCTATAACTTTCGTGTTTATAACTTTTGCTATAACAACGTTTGCTATGTGAAGTTTTGGCCTAAACATTGGGACGCAAATCTGTGCGAAAATTTAATTTTACCAGCCCCTTTTAAACACTGTTTGTTTTTCGTACGAGTCCTCGAATGGTTACAAAATTGAGACTATTGAAAAGTAGATTGTGAGAGCTTTCCAACAACACAATTTGACCAAAATAGGCTTCGGTGAGGCCCCAAAAAATTCACGACCAAGTTAGCCTCTACAAATTAGTTTTGACCGTTAAGTCACTAAACCACCTTTTCTTGAAATAAAATCTCTACATGAAAAGTTATTTACCATTTGTTATTTTTATGTGTTTTGGGTAGATTTACAAAACATTTGGACAATTGTGAATAATCTGCCATTTTGAATATCACTATCAGGTGAGTCATACGATACCTAAGTTAATTATATTTTCAATTATTGCTTGATGAATGCAAATGTCTATGGGACACGTTAAATTCTAGAAATAGGATGATGATCCTTGTTGATTGAAATATCGATTAAATTGAAATTCAGAAAAGTATGGATGGATAATGGTTTAAACGGGGTTCCGGCCGCTGGGGGACAATAAGAATTCCAGTGAGGCGATATAATGAGGGTGGCGGGTCACGGCCAGATGACTGTGAAGTGGTCATTCCCAATTAATTCTAGGGTCGCTCCCTAATGACGTCTGGCGAAAATGCGTTGAATATTATCCTTCAGAATGAAAATTGAAAATAACTCAGATATCTATCTCCTCGTACTAGCTTTGTTAATGAATGTTGAATTTGTGATTCAGGTAAAACTCATGAATACTAAATAAAGTGCTATGCTGGATGTTGTGATGTATATTGCCAATGCCAGAAAGTGATTGAATGAAAGACTTGGACAGAAGCATGAATTATTAAATATTTTCCTTTTCAATATAATGCAAGTTTTTATACGGCCAAGATTGTGGGTCTGATTGACAAATGCTTGTAATAGCTGTATTTTGTAACGCGAGTAGTAGCTCAGGGATATGTTTATCCAATCTTGTGCTTCCGCAGAACCTTTTCTTTAAAATCTTTTCTAAATTGTGTTTTTAGAAAATCCCTAAACTAATCGAATAAGCAGGCCTTGAGTGAGCTTTGACTCACTAGCCGGTCACAGACACCATTTATAAAAATGCGTCGTGACAAATGAGCCCAACTATGACATGTGGTGATGAAAAATTAAGCTTTTGGACATATGTTGATTGGGTTTCAAGGCTATTATTGACTAAGAATTTTGGTTGTAAGGGATTGTATGAGGTAAAAGAGTAGGATTTTGGAGTTGGAGTTACATAAGAATGGAGGTGATTTGTCTGTCTAGGAGTTGTGCTCATCACTAGTAGCAGTGCTTGATTTTGGCCCATTTGGGTTGTTTTTATGTGCCATGGTTGTTAAGTTGGAAATTGCAGAGGTTAGGAAAATAGAGTTTAAAGGAGGGAAACATAAGTTAGGCATAGTTAAACTTTTAAGAGTGAATTGGTGCTAGTCCTATTTAGAGAAGTTATTAGAGGATTAGTCCCATTGATTTTATTTTGATGTTTCTAGGCTTGTTTTTTAAATCAAGATATTAGTTTTTGACTGTTTTACCCCATTAACTTTTGGGTCAAATTTTATTTTCATTTCAAAATAAATCGAAAGTTTGTATTTGCAATTATTACAATACCATTTCTTACGTGATTTGTGCTATCTAGATGCCACACATCATTAATGTAGGGCATATTTTGTTTCCATTTCAATTATTTCTTTTTGTTAATCATTTTTGCACGTTGCAGTTTTTGTATTGATGCTGGTGATGAGTTTCAGACAGATAATTTCATCGGTTTTGATGAGTTTCAAACTGTCAATATGAATCTTTTCAGTTGCTATTTGCAAGGAATGTGAATTTTAGTGGTCCTCATGGGACAATAGATCTAGATTTTATCTTTCTTCGTGGGACATTGAATTTGTGGGACAATGAATTTATCTTCATTGACACTGAAACATATAATTTTCTCGGTTATAATAATTTTCACGATTTGTAAATATGAATTTTTTCAGTTGTCATTGACAGGGTGAGGGAATGTGAATTCTATATTCATAGGGACAGTCAATCTGGATTTTATCATTCCTCATGGGATAGTGAATCTGAATTTTATCAGTTTTCATGGCCACTATGTGAATGCAGGTGTTAATGCTTAAAAATGAGAATGTCTAAGTGATACAATGGTAGATTTATCCGTTTTTTTGTTAGTTTTGTGTTTTATAGTGCTATGATCTTATTTGTATTTTTTTTGGGCAGCAATTTTTTAAGTTTTTCAAATGACAAATTTTCCTCATTTTGAATTAGTGCTATTTATCAATTTAGTTTTTTGAGTTATTTAATGAGTTGGGTTTGTCATTGCAGCTCAAATCTATAGAGCATTTGCTTGATTTTGGGTTACCGTTTTCAAATTGTAGTGAATTTTACAGCTAGATTTTCTAGTGGGATTTTAGGCTACCGTTTTTGGGTAATCATTTATGAGATGCTATATGGGTCTGCGATACACTTGGTATCTTAATAAGGAGTCCATAGCTAGCAACTCACCGTTCCAAGCACGGCAGCCTCACCCCCTCAGGAATGGAATCCTATCGTACTTTTGGTATAATAAAAGCTCATAGGACTCTTTTCACTAAAAAGTTATAAATGGGACTAATTATTGAGTAACTTTGTATTTTGGGACTGTTGCCCAGATATCTCTACTTATAAAGGGGGTAAAATTGCAAGAGAAGAAGAAGAAGAAGAATTACTTCAAGACACACGTTATGTTTAGGTGGAATGGAAGGGGAGGGGAAGTAATATTATTACATAAGGAAAGGGAAAAAAAGAGAAATGAGGAATATTTTGTTCTTATGTGTAGAAATGGTTGCAATGGGAATTCACTTTTATTAGAAGTGGGGCCAAGATCTGTAGTCACTAACTCTCCTTCACTTATTGAGTTTGATGACACGGCTAAAACGTTAGAGTAACCAACTATGCTGGCTTCTATAGTCTACTGGAAATGCTTGGTATATCCTAAAAAAATGGGTTAGTGTACTTAATGACTGACGCCTTGATTGTGGAAAAAGTTTAACTTTTTTCAAAATAGAATGACTGAAGTATATATAGTCAATCCAAATCAATTTTCTTTGAAGTTGTAAACGTAGGGTTCTGGCGTGGGCCGGAGTAGTGAAGTCTAGGAAGATAGAGTGCACCACGGTAGCTGGAGTATGCTGGAGGTGGAGGAGGTGAGAGTTTAGGGCAGCTTTAGAGAGAGAGAGAGGGTGGCAGTGGAGAGTAACCGGAGGTATGGAGAGGTTATATCTTGCAGAGAGATAGCAAGGTTGGAGATGATGTGTTCTGGAAGGAGTGTTCTCATTTATAGGCGATGTGGAGGAGACACCCGCATCTTTAAGATCACTAAGGACAACGGGTGTTCCATCTACCATTGGTTCCGCGGATACGATCTTCTGGCTCTGATAGCCCGTATGATATGCTGAGGTGGATATCATACGATGTACCATATCGTTTGCAGGTTTGCGGCTAGATGTCGGCTCCTATGCTTGAAGGAGCTCTATGTCTTTATCAGACGTCTCTCTCTCTATAACCGGTCAAATGAAGTTTCTTGGAGGCCACTCCATTGACAAATCCTAGAGCTCTAGCCTTCAAATCACGTGACTCCTTTGTTCTTGAGCGAAGAGGTGCTTAGGCCCTGCTCCCAACCTAGGACTAGGTTAATATTGTTGATGGCGTGGGGCGTGGGCCAACCCACTTGCCCAACAGGGGCTACTTGCCCAAAAGGGGTTGGCTTGAGGCCTACTTGCTCAGAGGTCGAGAGATTGGCCCAATGGCCTACATGGAGATTGGCCCGACAGCTTACTTGGAGATTGACCTGGCGGCTTACTTGTCCAGATGCAAGGAGATTAGCCCCACGGCCTGCATGGAGATTGGCCCTGCGGCATACTTGCCTGGAGGCAAGGTTGCCTAGATACCCACAGAAGTTATACAGGTTCATCTGGTGTAGCGACTAAATCGATGAATAATGGGTTAGAATCGCTGAAAAGAGGTCAAAACATTATTATGACATTAATGATGGGATTGATCATTTTGGATACGAAGGGGATGAGAGGTTTTTTGTGAAGAATATGTATGTATTAGATTTGGTGTCGGACTGGATTCAAGTACACATTGAGTGATGACGATGTATTGTATCGGGCTAATGCAGACCAGGATGCCAAGTGGGGAGGGCAGAGAAATAGTGGCTCTGAAGATAAGGGTAAGGGAAATAAGCAGAAAAGGCAGTCCTATTTGAGAATCTCGAGGCAGACAATGATGATTATGACATAAGTAGCATGAACACGGACACGTAACATGACATGAACACGCCGACACAGTAATTTTCAAAAAATACAGGATACGACACGCTTAGGACACGTTAAAAATTTGGGATAATTATACTTACCTCCTCTGAGATTTAAGCTTTTTACAGGGATCTCCCCTGTGGCCTCTGAAATTTCACTAATTTTATCTGAGATTTAATTTTAACATCAATTGCACCCAAACTGTTAAAATTTCTGTTGAACGAAAACCGCCCCTCCCACTCCAAAACCACCCTTCAAACCACCATTCTCTCCCAAAACCACCATTTCCACCCCAAATTTCAACAGAATGGTTGTTTTGGGAAGGGTGATTTTGGAGGAAAAATGTGGTTTAAAGGGTGGTTTTGGGGTGGGAATCATGGTTTTGGGGTGAAAATGGCGGTTTTCGTTAAATTTCAATGAAAATTTTAACAGTTGTGGTGCAATTGATGTTAAAATTAAATTTCAGAGAAGATTAGTGTAATTTCAGAGACCATAGGGGAGGTTCCTATAATAAGTTTAAATCTCAGCGGAGGCAAATGTAATTATCCCTAAAAATTTATATTTGTATATATTTATTATATGTCAAATATGTAAATAATTTATTTAGTGGTAGCTGAACATATACAACATATCGTTAATAAAATCAAAAAGTCTTATATTTCATCTTATAAATGCACATAAACATATTTAGTGTCCATAATTTGCGTTTCGATGAATGCAAAATATTGTTACTATGAAAAAATTCATCACATAGGACGTATTCGAAGAGTTCAAAAAGTATCCATCAAGTATTGAGGAAATGTATGACATTATATATTTAATTTTTTAATTAAGATACGCTTAAAAAGTGTTGGACACGAATTTATGATTGACCGAAGAGTGTATGAGGAAAGTCGTGTCCGATATGAGTGTCCGACACGACACGTCTCGTTTGTAGAAGTGTCCATACTTCTTAGATTGTGACTCATCATATGGCTTTAAAACTCTAGTGGAGTTATATGATGAGGATGGGAGCAGTTAGGAAAGAGGATCCTAAAATTATATTGAGCATGCTATTGTCACATTTTAAACTTAAGAGACACGATTAGACAGCATGCCATTATACAGGGGAGGATGTCCAATTCAGATGTCGAGGGTGGAGAACTGCTCAATCGGTCAAATTGGATTTTATGGAGATTTTAAGGGAAGGTGCATAGACTGTTTTTACTCTAGTTTCGTTTCTTTTGCATTGGTCTTGGTGTGATATGTTAGGAAGTGTATAATCCTTTTGGCTGTTTTCGTGGTGGCAAAGCACTTTATTCTTCTCTGTATATGTTGCATCCCATTCTCTAAGGTTGTTTTCTGTAATTTTACTTATCAAAGAACAATAAAAAAAAACTTCGTGTGAGTTTTTACTCATGCCTAGATATTGAAGTCTTTTACTTTGGGTATCAGTGTAAGACCTATAGCTGGAAATTGTAGTTTGTATATTCACAATGATTTTTCGGGCTGCATTATTTTGGTTACGTATTATTGAATTCAGTTGGTGAGAGGTGCTTATTTAATTCACATTAAGAACTGCTTATATTTATGCTTCATTTCTTTATCTCATGCTGTCATGCAGCAGTCCCCTGTTAGAAGGTGAATGAACTATTTACAGGCATGCTTGAGATTGTGGAGAAAACAGGTTCCATTGATATAATGTAGTCAACCAGTATATGTCAAGCAAATGTAAGCTGTACTTAATGTTAGAATCCTTTAGAGTTTTCAATTTTAGTTATCTTATTGTTCTCTACATGATGCCATTTCTATATTTTTGTTTTGTGTTTGTAGCATTATTTTGTATACGAACTACATCAATGAAATAAAAGAAGGAAAGATTTACAATTATGGTTTACAAAGGGGTGGAGCGCGTACTTCATCGTTGGGTGGGGGGGGGGAGGACTTATGAGAAGGTAGCGAAATGTGTATTGCCCAGTCAAATTTAATATTAAATATATTAAAAATGAGAATACAAATTCACTTGTACTCAAATCTAAGGTTAATATTAAATGACTTGATGACTTTTTATTTTAAAGAATATTTTTCTGCACCCTGATTAGAGCCACACAAAAAGCTATGAATAAGAATATTTGACCAACACAAAAAGCTACGAATAAGAATATTTATGTATAAATTGCTTCGGACAAAAAAGAAAAAAAAAGTATTCTCTATTTTCGGTAAGAATTAGGATCATGTACGTAATTATTTAAAAACACAAAAAAGAATTTAAATAATACTAATGTTAGTAAAAATAGAGTGATATACTTGGTAAGAGCAATGTGTTTAATAAATTAGTGAACTTTTGTAAATTGAGATCATGAAAAAATAAAAATAGAATATTAAATAACATTTAATTATTGTTGGATACCTGAGTTAGGAGAGGCTGCGTGGTGGGTTACAATTTCAAAACTTTTGGGGGCCCATGGCCCGTGCCCCCCGCCCCCGTCTCTAAGTATACATATTTTTTTAAAATCTATCGGCTATACTGTCATGAACAGGTTCCCTTGACTTATTTTTTTAAGTTATCTTAAGAAGTTGTAATCTGTGTAGCAGCAAGCCTACTTTGAATGGTGTACCCCGTAAAGAGAGCGTCAGGCAAATTTACCGCATTGAACTTGCTTAAAGGATAGTGTTTGTCTCACTGGACCACAATAAGCTGCGGCTGGTAAACATCTCATGTTTGTTTAAATATTAGTTTGTTTGCTTTAAGTTAATTACTGCAAAAAATAAGCATATCAGTGTTTCACTATTCTCAAAGTTTTACTTATTACAATTTGTCGAGTACCTCTTAAATTTGAATTGAATTATTTACAATCTGAAAAGTCTTTTGGTGGGTCTGCTGTGCAGGCTTAGTTGAAAGCAGTCATGTGATATTGGAATCAAATGAACAACAGTAGCTAGTGTTGCATTGATTGGAAGATCGTGATTCTAATCAGGTAAAGTTTTTCATCTTATCGGAAATTCGACCTGTTACACCTAAATATCTTTATGCTTTGTGGTTGGAGTATTTGAGATAATTATACATCTAGGTCTCTATGGCCATGTTTGCATTGGAGGATAGAATTAGGAGAGCTTAAGTTTTGTTAAGATTGATGTACAATCAAAGAACAATACGAGAGAGTTGAAAGAGAATAGGAGAGAGTTGAGAGAGAATTATTCTGACGGTGAAAAGAGAGCTCAAAATTAGGGTTAGCTCCCTTATTACTATTATTTATATAATGAGTCAAACATACCAAAAATACAATAATATACTTAACTTAACACTCCCCCTCAAATTAATGCATAGATAATCCTAATGCTCAACTTGCATATAATGGGGTAAAACACCTTACTACTAAACTCTTTAGTAAAAATATCTGCTAATTAATTTGTAAACTTCACAAATGGTATACAAATTGACCCCTTGCATAGGTTCTCCTTAATGAAGTGTCTGTTAATTTCAATATGCTTTGTTCTGTCATGCTCAATATGCTTTGTCCTGTCATGTTGTACTGGGTTATGAACGATATTGATGGCAGCTTTATTATCACAATACAACTTTATAGGCTTTTTACAATCAAATCCCAGATCCTTCAATAGAACTCGGAGCCATAGAAGTTCACAAATACTATGTGCCATAGCCCTGTACTTGATCTAGCTACCACTGTCTGCTTTTTACTTTGCCAAATATCCAGATTACCTCCTACAAACTTGCAATATCCTGATGTAAACTGCCTATCATCAATTGAATTAGCCAAGTACACAGCCGTGAATGCTTCTAATTTCATGTGACCATAATTAGAAAACAGAAGTCCTTTTCCTGGAGCAGACTTAAGTACCGTAAAATGTGATAAACAACATCAAGATGCGCATTACAATGATCATGCATAAACTGACTGACAACCCCTAAAACTTATGCAATATCAGGTCTAGTATGAGATAGATATATTAATCTTCTCATAAGTTTCTAAAATTTGCCCTTGTCAGTTGGTTCGTCATCATCGCTATTGAGACGATGATTAGCCTCCATAGGCGAATTTGCTGTCGACAGCCCAATATGCTAGTTTTCTTTAGGAGATCAAGAATATACTTTCTTTGAAAAATGAATATGCCATTCTTTGATCTAGCTATCTCAATCCCAAGAAAGTATCGTAATGCCCCCAGATCTTTCATCTCGAATTCTTTAGCTAGACTTGCTTTGAGATGAGATACCTCTTTCGCATCATTCTCAGTCATAACTATATTATCAACATATACAATAAAGATTGTAATCTTATTATTACTATGCTTGATAAACATAGTGTGATCTGCATGAGTTTGTTAGTATCCAAATCTTGGCATAGCTTTGAAGAATCTTTTAAACCAGGCTCTTGGAGATTATTTGAGCCCATATAAAGCCTTGTTCAATTTACACACATTACCTTCAGTTTCACAGGATGAGAACCCTAGTGGTACATCCATATAAACATCTTCCTCTAAGTCCCAATGGAGGAATGCATTCTTCACATCAATTGTTGGAGAGGCCAACCCATAGAAGCAGCATAAGCCAAGAGTACTCGAACAGAATTTATTTTGGCAATTGGGGCAAAGGTCTCTTGATAATTAATACCATTAGTCTGTGTAAAGTCCTTAGCAACTAGTCTTGCTTTCAATATCTCCACTGACCCATCTGTATTGTATTTGACAGTAAACACCCATTTGCACCCAATTGGCTTCCTCCCATTTAGAAGAGAGACTAACTCCCAAGTACCATTTTTTTAGAGTTGTCATCTCTTCAATCATAACATTTTTTCACTTAGAATTCACAATAACTTCTTTTCAACCCTACGGAATCGACATAGAGGCCAAAGACAATACAAAAGCACGATATAGGTTTAATAATGAGTTGTATGAGACAAATTGTGAAATTGGGTGTTGAGTACATGTCCTAATGCCTTTTTGAAGGGCAACAGGTAAATCACAAGTATCAAGATTAATAACAGATGATTTTTTCCCAGATGAAGTAGTGGAAGAGACTGAAACAGGAGTCGAAGAGAGTTACTGGCAAGGTCGTAGTGGTGCTCGAGTAGTATGATCCTTCTGACGTTGAGAATAAGTATGCAGATCAATTCTATCTAATCGTCCAACAATATCCTACTTTGTTTTCCTTTCACTCGACCCTTCCTTCTCCCCCTCAACAGGAATAAGATCTTGGTGTATAAGATTTGCAAAGACTAACTCATGAGACTCCTGTTTAGACTGAATAAGTGTATCTGATGACAACATCTCTTCTAATTTAGTAGGAATGGTAATGGGGTGGGGCGGGACCAGGAATTAGTTCCCCTATCCTTGTCTCCTATTTGATCGGGGCGGGGACGGGGACAGGAAAAAATATCGGAGAGGTAGCGGGGAACGGGGCGGGTATGAAAATATTTCGGGTATAATTTTTAAGATTT